>ML217112.1:5318-28405 GCA_004785975.1 Popillia japonica
GAACAAGAACAAGAACAAGAACAAGAACAAGAACAAGAACAAGAACAAGAATAGTAATAGTAATAGTAATAGTAATAGTAATAGTAATAATAATAATAATAATAACTTGCCAGAATTTGTCATATATTAAGTTAGATCAGTCTTTTTCCAATACTTCATAAGTTCCATATTTACCGTACTGTCTGTATGAAGTTTTTATTGGACCGTATTGCTTCCTTGTCAAATGATTTATGTTCAATATAAAAGATAAGCATTTTCTTCGACAAAGTTGAGGAAAGACGTTTCTGAGCTGTCCGATTTATTAACTCTTTCTGAATTATCGTTTTGCATAGCCGCGTCATTAATACCATCTGACCCACATTGCAACATACCTATTTGTTAGCACAATTTTATATGCATACTTAGCGGAAATTTTTAATTCTTTACCAACTTCTTGCCACACCACATTGGTCGGTGGTGCTATCTTCCCCGCTATACATATACGACCTTTAAAAGCTTCCAAAACAGTCTCTAATAATACCACATCAAATTTATAAAATCGCGGCATTTTAATCGTAATTTCTTCGACCAGAAATAACACTGTTATTTATCTCATTTTATTAAAATTTTCTACTAATACGAAGTAAATACGAAAACAAAGTCAAGGGGCTGGTATGTCCGTGGCCCCCCAAAAAGAAAGTCCTATATCTCGGTTAATATGAAAGCAGAAAATGTTCTTCTTACGGCACAAAACAGCACAAAATTATAGCATACTCAATTTTTCGGAATGCTGGGGTGGTTTAATCAGGTGCACTTGTTCTGCAAAAAATCTTACAACTTCTTCCACAATCGAAGTAGATAATCCAAATTCAAGGATCACACTAATCATATTGTAAACGCCAACATCTCGGATACATGGGTATTCCTGACAAGTTGTGGCCAGAAATAAGCTAGAAGATATGAAAATATAGGATGGGAAAAATGAAGAGAGGCGGTGCTGGAAGACTTACAAGATAAGGAGATGGATGACTGAGTGCAAAATAAATGTAAAAAAAATATAGAAAGAATGGAAGACTATTGTCAAGCTGCCGTAAAACACTAGCTTTATATTCATATTCAAGGATATAAGAAGCAAATATAAATGTCAGTATCATCCAGCTTTATTTCAAAGCTTTTCAAAAGATTTCTCTTTCTCTGAATTTGGCCCCTCGTTTATGTCACTTAAATAGTAAAAATATGAATATAGACGAAGGGATGTTTTAAATTAACCACCAAACCTGTGTGCTCCGTATACTTAAAGTAAAGAGATAAAATATATTTCCCTTACGGATCCGAATGTATCCAGATTTATCTCGGACAATCCTCCAGCTGAAAAATAACTTTCATGTTGTCCTTTCATCATTATGAAAAGCAAAACTTTTCTATCTTCCAAAGTTCTTTCATACCATAGAGACTTGTATACTGAGGAAGTTATGTCTCTAAACTGCAATACAGTTGGTATTAATTAGGTACGTTTTTTTGCAAAAACATCTAGCTTACTTGAGTTACAACTTCTTCCACAATAGATGTAAACAGTCCAAACTCAATTAACAAAGCAGTGATATAAACTACTGACACTAAGTAATCAGATACATTCGTATGCCTGTCAAGATGTCTTAAAAATTTAACTCCATTAAAATGTCAAACTAACTTACCCCACAATTAAGATATAAAGTTGACTGCATGCTGAGAGTAATGTTAGTCCATAAAGGAAGAAAAACATCCAAAAATAAATGCCTTTCATTCGCTCAAGTACTCTAGAAGCAGTTTTTGAACATTAAGCTATCATATCATCAATCTTAAAAATTTACTTTAGCATAAACTGGTGATGTCTAATATAGTTGTATATTGTTTCAATGCTAATATCTCCTGTGATATGCTCAAATTTATACTTCAACATGCGAATTTGTGTTATTACATGGGCGGAGTAGCAAATATAAATTATGTCGTATCCCGTAACAGCACCAGTAATAATTAGTAATCCGTAATATTGAATAAATAATAGAGTTGCTTGAAAACCAACACAATCAACGAATACTCTAGCAGGAAACATTAATGCATCTTTGGCCGCTAATGGTTTCAAGCCAAAAGTTATTATGACAACTATAGCTATAGCTATGAATAGTTTGGGAATTTTTCTCAAAAAAATATACTTCTTTTCTTCCATTTTATGGAAATTTTTAACTCGTTTTATATTCCAAAATCGTGCCATATCATTTAATAAACCGCAGATTTCAGATTTGTAATACACTATGCAGATATACCTCAGCAAACCCTGTAAGCAATAGCGAATCTATTATTATAAAAAAGCAATAAGGCAATACGTACATGACCAAACACTACAGAGGAACCAATAATTTGTACATACATATATGCATCTGCGTTAGGTAAATTAACTAATATTAGGATTGCATTCAGCACCATCATGGCCCCGTTAAAGATGCGATAAATGTTAATGGGTAACTGAGACTTGTGCGGGATAAATTCACCCATTAATTTAAAGACACTAATGCCCAAAGTTATAACGTCATCTTTCGGAAAACAGTACTCCATTTCTCAATTATATGTTATTGTTACGTGTGTTATTGTGGCGATGCTAATCAGCTATCGATTGTGTTCATGCCTTGGATAATCTTTTATAGTTTTTGAAGTTATAAATAATGTACTAATATCAATGCGACACGTAACTCTTCAAACTTTGAATCTGTTTACGTAAATAGAGGTAGTTAAGTAGTACACGGAATATGCGCTTTATATAGTGTCTCTTTTATATTCTTGCCTTGCTGACAATAATTGGGGTAAAAACTTACCTTTTAGTTTGTTTTTTTTTTTATTATTTAAGCTTTCTTGCAAGGTACCCTACCGTTTATAAGTTTGACTGCACTATACAAAAATTTCATTCTCTAACAAAATAAACTAGAATTTATTTATATTTATTAAAGTAATATAGGCATTTCTCATTAAGGGGGAACTGTCTAGTTGCATTCGCCAGAAATTGCCACAAGGCGGCGCCACTTGTGCTATTTTCTATGCATTAACTACTATTATTAGGTGGACGAAATTTTACATTACAACGGGTGCAACAAAGAGAAACATATGAGAAAGAGATATCCACAAAATATGTAGCGTAATCGTATTAATCCCACTGAAAAAGGGTAAACGACGATAAAGTGGTAGAGCTATTTTTAATTTAACACTCCTAACACGAATAAGGAAACAATGAATAATAACAATAATAACATAACAATTACCCCCTCCAAAATATGAGCGCGTTGTAACTTAGTGACAGATTACACAGCCGCTCATATTTTCATTAGCATACTTATAAAATGTTTAAAACAAAATTAAATTACTTAAGTAATTGTCACTTAAGATATGTCATAATTTGACTGAATTCATTATTCAACATTAAATTTATATAATAAATCTGTCGTGAAAATACCTCTGGATATATTTTAGTGGGGATAAATTAAATCATAAGTTTTATTGCCAATTATTCGTTTGATGACAAATAGACCTTCGAATACAGGTAGAAATTTCTTTTCAATATTATTCCTAAAATTGCTTATCCTATTGTTTCTTATTATGACTAATTCGCCTTCTTTAAAGTTAGTTATTTTCCTGTTTTTACGTTTTAACAATTCAACTGCTCTACGATGTAATTTATCAAATTTCTGTTTAGTTGTAGCGATTAAAGTGTCTCTGTCTGGTTTACTTAAAGCATCAACCCCCAATTCACCCCAAGGTCGTGGAATATCAGCTGTATTGTTAAGATGCAAAGCCAGTGGCACAATTGCAGTAGTAGATGAAGGACATGAATTTATAATTTCTTCGACAATAGATACATATTTAGGCGATTGAAGATGTTGGTCGTTACAAATAATTCGTAAGTATTGTACTAATTCTTTAATACTCCTCTTGGAGGGATTGCTTTTAGGATTTCTAATAGCTATGAAAATAGACCGAACATTTTTCTTAGATAAGAATGTAAGTAATTTAGAATTTTGAAAATATTTACCATTATCAAAAATAATACTTTTGGGTAAACCGATAGTATTGAAGTATTCTCGCAAACATTTTATAACGGTGGGACCGTTACAAGAATAAGTTGGATAAAAACGTACTAATTTAGAAAAACAGTCTAAAACAACCATATATATATACATATATATTTTTAAAACCATTCCAAGGCAACAGATGTTCTAAGAAATCTACAGCGATTACATCTCGAGGATGCTTTGTGTTATAGTATGTAGAGTAGGTATTACATTAGTAGGCAGCAACACTTTGAAATGATAGGTTTACAGGGATGGAAAGAAGTATAATTTTTTGCTTTATACGGTTGACATGTATAACAGGTAAGAATAATCTTCTTAGCACTTTGCCAATCTGCTGTTGCTATGAATCGTTCTCGAAATATCAGGTGTAGACGTTTTAAACCTAAATGACAGTAGAAATTGTGTAATTCATATAAGATTTCTGTTGCTTTGAATTTCGGTAATACGATTAGATAAAGATCATCAATCCTTTTTACAAAAATATTGTTGGCTCTTAATAATGTTTTCAGTGGTAAATATTTCTTGTATATAATTTTGCTCATTATTATTAATACTGAAGAATTTCTTATATTTCTTATCTGCATATAACCTTGAGAATATGTCAGCTACTAAGTTTTGTTTCCCGCTAATATGTTGAATTTTAAAATCGTAATTTTGTATTAATAAATAATATCGGTAAATTCTATTGTTTAAAATTCGAGTGGTTAAAATAGAAGATAAAGCTTTGTTGTCACTTTGGATGTAAAATTTTCTGCCTAAAATATAAAATTGAAATTTTGTAATAGCAAAAACAATTGCAAGCATTTCAATCTCTCCTACTGTGTAGTGTTGTTCAGTTTTTGTAGTATGGGACACTCCAGATCGTCTTCATCGTATTGAAACAGAACCCCTGCGATGGCAAAATCACTTCCATCTGTTCGTATGTAAAAATCACGTTCAAAATTTGGGTGTACAAGAAGTAAATTGTTATAAAATTGACTACGAATTTTGGTGAATGCTTCGTCATGTGAATTTGACCATTTAAATCTGGTGTTTTTCTTCAATAAATCAAACAAAGGTATGTAAATTTCTGATATATTAGGAATAAAACGTTTATAACAGTTTAACAAACCTAAGAAACTCTGTAGGTTTTTAACGTTACAAGGTTTTGGAAAGTTTTTGATTTCATCTAATCGTTCTTTTTCTAGTATAATACCAAATTGATTAACAACATAACCTAAATATGACACAGAATTTTGCAGAAATTCACACTTATCTAAACTTAATGTCATGCCATTTTTGCTTAATACGTGTATAATTTGTTCTAGACGGATACAATGCTCTTCGTGGGATTTAGAAAAAATTAATATATCGTCTGCATAATAAACACAGAATTTGGAGTACTGATTTAACATTCTCTCTAGCATATGTTAAAGCACTTGTCGCTGTAGATATCCCAAATGGAACAACCCTAAATTGGTACGAGGTGCCAGCTACTGTAAACCCTGTGTATTTTCGACTATCCTCGTGGAGTTTTATAAACCAGAAACTGTGTTTTAAATCTAATTTGGAAAATACTGTGCTGCCATAACAGCTACTTAGAATTGCATCAATACGACCAGGTAATTCATACTGCTTTTCTAATCTAGTGTTAAGTAATCTACATAGCATCTAAACATAACCGTATATCCCCTGATTTCTTTTTTACTACGACAATGGGGTTAATATAAGATGTCACCTTTCTTTCGATAACTTTATTGTCCAGCATTTTCTGAATTTCACGACTCACCTGTGCTCTAAATGCTTCTGGTATAGGGTAGATTTTTGGATTAAAAGGCAGTGATTCATTTACGACTAATTTATGTTGAAATATATCAGGAGCTATATTCCTCTTCATATTATCCTCTTCATAATCAACCACATTCATAACATTTCTTTCCAACCTAATATTCTCATTACAATCACCATTCTCATTAAACTCATCCCCAACATCAAATATCTCTTTATCCCATATACTATTATTCATTCCTTTATATAAACCATTAATTATTAATTCCTGACAACCTTCATTTTCTATTCTCTTAATCACATTCTCAAACTTTACACAATTCTTATCCAACCTAATCTTCCTGCTATCATAATCTATTACCACTCCATGTTTATTTAAAAAATCTGCCCCTATTATAAGATCATACTTCAGTCCCTTTAATATTAAAAATTTACATGAATATGAATTCTCGTTTAAAGTTAAAAAATCACACACACATTTGTCAATCTTAGACAATAGCCTACCAGTAGATGCTATTATTTCAATATTATTCATTCTGAATACCCTTTTATTAAAATATTGGATATTATCCAAAACCAGAACCTCAGAACTAGTGTCCACTAATGCATTAAGCACCAGACTGTCCACCTTAACCTTAACTAAAGGTAATGTTAAATCCTCATTTACAATTTTGTTGTCTGTTTGAAATAAATGTTTTGGATGTTCATAATTGTTGTCAGAAATTACAGTATACTTAGAATTTTGTGGATTGTTTATAAAACATGCTCGGGTTCTTCTTGACCCCTGTGTACATCGGCTACAACATTAATCGCATTCAAATCACGTGAATTGTCATGTGCATTCCGTTGTTGAGAATTTCTCTCATTACCTTCTTTAAAATTCCTATGAGGATTAAAGTTTTGGTTTGATGATTGAAAATTTCTATTTTTATATAGTGATTTTGATTGGAATTTTGTTGAGTATGACGATTAAAATTTTGAGGTGAATATGAATTTTGTTGATAATTTCTGTTATAGGTATTTGAATTATTACTAGAATTTTGTTGATAGTTAAGGTTATGATTTGTATGATTACTAGAATTTTGTTGATAGTTATTAATACGATTGTAATTGTGATGTGTGTTAAAATTTTGGGGATACGATGAATTTTTAGAGTTCGAAGCTGCATAACTGGTCCAAACTTACGAAGATAGTACGATAACCAAACAGGGTTAAGAAGATCCTAATATAATGGGGTTCGCAGCTAAGGTAGGAAATCTCAAAGAGAAATAAGACTCATTTATCTTATCCTTAAGCTTTCGAATTTATTTTAATTCTTCATCAGAAGGTAGCTACAACGGTAAATTTGAACATTAGGGGATAACAATAGTAAATAGGGAAAACTTACGAGTAAGAGTCGGCACCAGCCGTTGATAAGTAATCAGCGGAAAACATTAATACCCGGAGTTAAACAGACTTATAACATGAAAACATTAAAATGTAGTAAAATTAAAAACTAACAAGACATAAAGTCAATATTAAAACAATTGAAGGTATTAAACGTGGAAAATATGTGAACGCCACATGGCCAAAACCGCGGGAAAGTTGGTTTGCACAGAGAGGTTGTGTAGAACTGGGAAAGGGGGAAAGGTTGTCCAAAATGAAAAATCACTAGACACCTAGCGATAAGCGAAAAGGTTAGCGGGAAATTCAAACGTCAATCCGAATCTATTATTATGATTGTAGAATTTAAATCAGGAGGTTCGGGGTTATTAACATGATAATTCTTTTTATTAATATTAAACAATAAGGTGTAAATGTCGCTTAAATTATCGACATCGGTTCTAAAATTCATATTGTTATCAAGGATTTGTATGTAATACATTTCAAGAAACATACGTTTCTTGTAGTTCTTCTCGGTGGCTGCAATGGAAATGCTATCAAAATCCATGGTGTGTTTATTGTGGAAACAATGAGATGAGAGAGCAGAATTCTCTGATAACTTAGAACAGTCCGTATTGTGCTAATATATACGGTTGCTTAACCATTGACAGGTGGTTCCTATGTAAACGAGCTCACAGTCACTACATGGAATTTTATAAACGACGTTAGAACGTAGTAATAAAGGGGTACGGTCTTTTACCTTGGAAAAGATCCCTCCAAGGGTGGTGGTATTATAAAACGCCAACTTAATAGACGGGTATTGAAGAAGTAGCTTCTTGATCTTATCGGAACAATACGGTATGTAAGGGAATTTGATATATTTATAATCAATATTTCTATTGTTACTATTATTATTACTATTGATATTTAGAGACAAGTGAACATTTGAAGGAGTAGAACTTCGACCGTGTTGGTTGGAAGGGGATTGGTATATTATGGATTTAACTAGGTTTTTGGGATAACCATTCTGTAGAAAGAGTTCCATAAGACGGTACCGTCTTATGGAACTCTTTCTACAGAAACCAACACGGATTGACGTTTGAATTTCCCGCTAACCTTTTCGCTTATCGCTAGGTGTCTAGTGATTTTTCATTTTGGACAACCTTTCCCCCTTTCCCAGTTCTACATAACCTCTCTGTGCAAACCAACTTTCCCGCGGTTTTGGCCATGTGGCGTTCACATATTTCCCACGTTTAATACCTTCAATTGTTTTAATATTTGACTTTATGTCTTGTTAGTTTTTAATTTTACTACATTTTAATATGTTTTCATATTATAAGTCTGTTTAACTCCGGGTATTAATGTTTTCCGCTGATTACTTATCAACGGCTGGTGCCGACTCTTACTCGTAAGTTTTTCCTATTTACTATTGTTATCCCCTAATGTTCAAATTTACCGTTGTAGCTACCTACTGATGAAGAATTAAAATAAATTCGATAGCTTAAGGATAAGATAAATGAGTCTTATTTCTCTTTGAGATTTCACTACCTTGTCTGCGAACCCCATTATATTAGGATCTTCTTAACCCTGTTTGGTTAACGTAGTGACAGCCGTTACTTCCCTTCAACTTGAAGATAGTACGGTGTATAGTTGTCACGTTGATGTTCTGCAAGTGTTGTATTTTTATGTTTGTATAAATCGTCGTACTGTCTCAGTATTTCGCAAAAATCTTTAAATGTAGTAATATTTTGCACTATGACTGTTTTGTGAATTTCAAAATCGTATCGAGCAAAATGTTTTATAATTTCCTTCTCGGTTAATTTAGGTGTTAAATGTCTAACTGTAGCATAACGGTTGATAAAATACTGCTCTCGCGAATTTCCCTTTTGCGCATTGAACTTACCCGTGTATAAATTGCTTCTAATTTTGTCTTGTTCCGTTTCAGACAAAAATTTACTTAGAAACAATACCTCAAACTCCCCGAAGGATGCAAAAGTATTCTCCACAACGGAAAACCATGTAGTTGCATCATTAACCAATGACGATCTAAGAATATTATACAATTGGATAGGTGCTGTATCTGCCGTTATCACACGTTTAATTGAAATCAAGAAGACCACGGGACAACCATGTCTGCCGTCAAATTTGGGAATCAAGTCTTTTATTTTGAGGTTATGCGAAAATGACATACGTGTGTCAGCGTTTCTAGCGTCAGCTGTCACATTACTTTGAACGACGTTTGTCATCGTGGGAACAACAGGAGAAACAGTTGAAATATGAGCAGCTTGCCCAGACGGTGATCCAATTTTATTAACTCTGTCTTCCAGCTGAGTCAACCTATTTTCGAATGTCCCTTGGCACGATAACACCTGATCTAACTTATGCATTACTGTTTCCAACATATTTTTGATACTATCCCCACTATCTCCTTCCACACTTCGTGCTTTAGGCATTACAAATCAGTTATACAATTTCAATGACTATTAACTTATAAATTTGATTAATTGACTAGATATAAAGATTATTTTGTATTGAAGGCCTAATTAGAAGTCTAGAAAAAGGGTGTAAATTTAGAATTTGGATAAATTTGAAGATTTAAATGAATATAAATGTTTGAATTTAAAAAAATGATTGACTTCTGCCAATGTCCTGTTACGGTCGCCAAATTGTTGTGTGCCACAAATGACGCAAAATAAAAAATATGAACAGTTTAGCAAGAACCAGATTATAATGTGATTAAATTTTTTACAATGGTTATCTAAATAATCCACCCTCAACCCTTACCTGTAATTTCCCAATGTAATTAAATGTGTGTGGGTGTTTTTTCTATCCGATATCCTCTTGTGCGCATTGCAATCTCCTCCCTGCCGTTTCCAATCTTCTTATTCTTTTTTTTCGGGTTTTCTTCACTATTCACTAGTTTAATTTTGATGGTTGAAGGTCTAATGGGCACTTATAAACTTTTACTTGGCTTTCACATGTATTTTCGTTCAAATAGATTTTCGTGACTTGTTTTGTCTGTCAGTCGTCAAAAACTTGTAAACAACTGTCCCCTCCCTTTTGTTTTTCCGTTTCACCCAGGCCTACCACTCCGTAAATTGCCAATTGAACTGCTTGATATTTTTTAAAGATGATTTTCGTAATTCCAGCTTGAATTTTATGTTTGTTGTGCCGAAATGGATGTAATTATGTATTATGTGTGTTTGTGATGTATTTTTACAATAAATTTTGAGGAATAAAATTTTTCACATTATAATCTGGGTTTTTTAATTTTTCCCCGTGCACGCCGTTGGCTGGAGTTATTTTTTTTAACTAATTAATAATTAATTAATTAATATAATTGTTTAATTTAATTTAATTTAATATATTTCTTTTATTTTAATTTAACACTCCTAACACGAATAAGGAGATAATATGAATAATAACAATAGTAAGATAACAATATGTATATAGCGTGTCCTGAGAAATCGTTTTATAGCAGCATATTGGTAGAGTAACATATGTATACATACGAGTGTTCATTTGAAAATCTCTCACCGTAAATCTTTGGAAATCTAGAAATTTACAAAAAAATTCCTTAATCACCTAATAAGTATTATCGAGGAAGACAACTTTAGATGCAAAACCTGGCTTATCTACTAGAAAACCGTACCTCCTGGAGCACCCTGGAAGTATACTTCACGTCTTTTGAAAATATACATTGTGGCGTTTAGTTTTCGAAATTGATTAATTCGACCAAACCCTATTTTAAATTTCCTATCGCTGATTAAGATGTTTTATTTTTCTTTTTAGTTATTTAAAATTTTCTTTTTTTTTTGAAGAAAAAATCAATGTAATAAGTTTTCGAAATGTTGTTCGTTGTTCGTTAAACAATGATATAGGCGTTGGTCGAAACTGCGGCGTACGTGTTCAAAAACTTTTCTTTGAATTCCACGACAGGTTGCAGTAATCCTGTGACGGAGTCGCCATATCTATCCAGTTGATTTTTGAGAGAGTCAGTAATCAATGGATAAATAGTATTTTCTACGATATCTAGGTACTTCGCCATTTACATTATCATTAAAAACAATGGCCCAATTACTTAGTACCCCAAGATGCCTGCGCATACATACATATATTAAATTTTTCAGGGTATTGAATATGTCCTTCTACAAACAAATGAGGGTTTGAGTTACTCCAAAATCTGACTAATGTTTATTTACAAATCCATGCAAATAAAAAGCACATTCATCACTGAAACAAATATTTTTTTTCAAATGAACACGCTGTATATTATTATTATCTCTTTATAAATGTTATTTGCATGTGCAATGTATTTGCATGTAACCATTTTCGTTGTTCATTTTTTTTATAAATAAATATACTTATATAATGCGTGGGCGTCTTGTAGTTTTCTTTTATTGCAGCCCTCGTTTTCTCTATGTAAATATTTCTAATCGCGTGTTTGTCATTTGTATTGCCCAGAAACTATATATACTATATATACAATACATATTTGCTTTTGCATGTTGGACACGATCCTAGAAGGTAAAGGCGGGTCACTATACCTCCGAATGTACTAAGTGGCATAGGCTTATCTCTGGGTATAGCACAGTGAGGTGGGAGTGAGATCAGAGCTATGTATTTGGGGTGTTACACTCTATAGTAATACAACTTTATTAAACAAGAAATAACATTTAACCGTAATAACACTAATAAAATAATAAAACGTCTCTAACTGCACTCCACGTCGTCACCTCGTCGCCATCAATTAACATCACATAACTACTTCGTATCGCCAATCCCCGTCTTACCCTAACTGGCGCGAAAACCGTTAAATTCAAATTCTATTCGTAGCTAACATTCGGCCATCCGTTGCTTCTTTTCGTCCCCGAAAAGCCAACTACATATTCGTGTAAATACTTTGGTTGAGTTTTAATTCTTTTATCTTTGTTTTCCTTATCGTCCTCTACTTGGATTACTCCTGGTTCCCACTCGTCTTGCGCTACTTCTTCGTCATTTTCTCTTTCTTCGCCGTCTTCGTCCACGCTTCTTACTTCGAATCTCTTTAGATCGTCTATCACTACAACTCCCTTGTAAAATTTCTGCGTTCGTTGAGTTTCTGGCAAGTCTTCCACTATGTATCTGTCATGAGGAAGCGTTTTTGTAACAATATATGGTCCTTTGTATCGAGGCAAAAGTTTTCGAGAGTCGCCTGTGTACTGAATTTCTCGCTTTATTACTAGTACTAAATCTCCTTCAGTAAAAGTTTCGCCTCGGCTTCTCTTTTGATTATATCTACGTTGCTGTTCGGCTTGATCTTCTTTAATACGATCATGGGCTAATTTTCTTTCTTGGGTTAAGTCTCTATCGGTAGACATCCACTGCAACATCTCATCGTGTAAAGGGCTACCTTGAAAATCTCTGGGGTTGTAACCAAATAGAAGGAAGAATGGGGTCTCTTTTGTCGTTCGATGAGACATATTATTCAATGCCCACTGTATCTGTGGTATAACTTCATCCCAATCTCGACCTTCCGGATCCTTAGATAGTGAAGCGATAGCTGGTGTTAATACTCTATTCACGCGTTCACATTGGCCATTAGCTCGAGGTGTCTGAGTTGCGTTTCTAACATGAACTATGTATTCCTTTCTTTGCAACAAGTTTCGAAAGGTTTGCCAGTAAAAGCTGTACCGCGATCTGTTATAACTCTAGTTGGAGGACCAAATAATTGACAAATGTCTTTTAAGAACTTTGCTGTGGGCTCTGATTGTGTATTTCTGACGGGTCTCAGCATCGTATGTTTAGTAAAACCATCTATAGATACTAGCAAATAAGAATTCCCCTTTCGGCTCTTAATAAAGGGTCCCAGATGGTCCATGTGTATCGTATGGTAAGGCACGCCAATCTTATCAATGGAATGAAGAGCTCCTGGTCGCTTCCCTCCAGGGTACTTCAGATACAAACACTCCAGGCACGAACCTATGTATCCTTTAACATATCTCCTTAGTCTTGGAAACCAATAAAACTTCCTAATATTTGCAATGGTTTTATCCAATGCCGGATGAGCCATATCGTCATGACACTTTTTGACTATTCTCCATCGCGCTTTATCTGGTACTACCCACAATATTTGTTCTTCTATTCTTCTATACAATCTTCCGTATCGCATTTCGTATTCGGTCATAATTTTCTTGTTTATGCCGCTGTTCTTGTTCTTGTTTGTCAAGATGTCTACTATTTCTTGAATCTTAGGATCCTGTCTCTGAGCCAAAGTTAACCAATCAGGTTCATCGAGGATTTGGTAAAGCACTGTTAGTCCTTGGGCACCTTCAGTGTCTTCTCCTGGATCGACTGGATTTCTTGACAAGGCGTCTACATGGCACATCTGTGTACCGGCTCGATGTTGTACCTCAAAGTTGTATTCTTGGATCTTAAGCCACCACCTAGCGATGCGGGGGATGAGATGCTTCTTCGCAAAGGTGCTGCGGAGAGCGCTACAATCTGAAACTATGACAAAGTTAATACCAATTAAGTACACTCGCAATTTCTCAAGGACCCAAACAACACTTAATGTTTCTAACTCGTTCGAATGGTACTTCCTTTCATCGACAGTGGTTTGCCGACTAACATACATCACTGGACGCATTTGACCGTTGCCGTCCTTTTGCAGCATGATACCGCCGAGTCCCAAGTTACTCGCGTCAGTATGAACTTCCGTATAAGCATTAGGAGAGTACATAGCTAACACATTGTCACTAGTAAGTTCCTGTTTTAAAAGTTCAAACGAGTCTCTATGCCTTGCATTCCACTCCCACGTACTGTCCTTTACCAAAAGTTCCGTTAACGGCTTAGCTTTGGTAGCATAGTTTTGAATGAATCGACGAAAATAACCGGTTAAACCTAGAAATTGCTGTCACACTGTTAGGTTGAGGAAAGTCCACGACACTTTTTAATTTACGCGCACTTGGTCTAAATCCACGTGAAGATATCTCGAAACCCAAATAGTCTATTTTGGTATATAAGAAATTGCACTCAGGCGAACATGCACTGTTGCAGACATCAAACCAACATAACTTCAAATTATACTGTGAGGCCACGCGTCGCACATGTGTGCCACACGTTTCTATAGACCACCACAAAAGCTCGACCAGCTCAATACAGACTGCGAGGTATTATACACCATTGAAAATGTCCAAGCTTGCGACACGTATGTGTGACGGTAGTCTAACAATTGAAACTGTCCGTCACATATATGTGACGAGCGGTAGCCAACGTGTTAACACAAGTGAAAATAACAATGAAAAAACAGTTTTTCCAGAAAGTATTTATGATAATGATAAGTTACAACAGCGAAACTTCTATAGGTCCACTTACTGTTGTGTGTAGACATCTTTAATATTCATACGGAACGCACCCACCTCTAACGTACTACATGCATACAGGCTGTCCGCGAAATACAAAGCATGCTTTTAAGGGGTCATAGCTACAACGATTTACAAACAAAAACATATAATACACCTTGGGTCTAGCTGTAAGCGTAAACGAGAAAAAAAAATATTTCTCATGTCACAAACTTCGACGCATACTGTACACCGGCAGCTGATTAGTGCAAGATTTACGACGATTACAGGCATGTGTTCTTGAAAATGGGCAACACATTGAGCCTTTCCTGTAATACATTTTCTCCTGTCTCTCAAAAAACTCCTTTTTAGGACCACCAATTTATCAAAAATAAAAGAAAAGAACTCAATTTTGTAGTAGCCTTTACGAAAGAGCTTAAAGCGCCATAACATAATTGCAGTAATTACATTGATTTCATTCAATGCGACTTTCCCTCAACTTAAATTTTCATTTACCGATCGGAGGCTGCTATTAAATACGCCCTTTTCACCCTAACACAACACACAACACAACATAACATCGATTTTATTGTCATAACATTATTAAAAAAACCGCAAAGGTACCTTTGTTTTAAAACATATGGCCATTGACTTCGTACGATACAAGTTCAAGGTCGTATAAACAGATGATGCTTGGCATGCACCTGCGCTTCTAACTGCATACGGGTACAGTATGGTGGAAGACAAATGACACCACGCTTCAATTTCAAAGTATGAAATAATTCGTTTTCATCGTTCTTTTCAGTTATTTTCAACCCTAAATTTTTGATATGGTTTTTGGTTATTTAAGAAGCAATATGGATGAGTTTTCTTGTACAGTTTCACCAAATAAGGTTTTTTAGAAATAATTTTTTTTTCTCGTTTACGCTTACAGATAGACCCAAGGTGTATTATATGTTTTTGTTTCTAAATCGTTGTAGCTATCATCCCTTAAAATGATGCTTTGTATATCGCGGACACCCTGTATAGTGAAGTTAGATAGTACGATACATTGCTAATGTCAAATGTGTGTATTATCGCTTACAGTATAAGTAATGTAATATAATGTATGGTTAAAGTTAAAAACAAGAAAATATAACGGGCCGATCGTTATATTTATTGTTTACAAAAAGAACATTGAACATGGCGTAGTCACAGTCACATAAAGTATTTAACAAGTGTTAAAATTAATACAAGATGAAAGAAAAAAAGAAAATGGCAGGTGAATCGCCGGTTAGAAATATAGAAGAACCGGTAGAACGAAGGAGAGCAACAGCCGCGAGTAGGGTGGGTATCGTAAAATTGCCGCCAGATTTTAACCTGCAAGGAGAAAATGCTGTAGTTGAATGGAAATTTTGGAAAACGGCATTTGATGACTACCTTGTAGCAACCGAACAGCAGGAAGCTGCAGACAATGTAAAATTATCAATACTGAGAAATATAATTGGTAGAGAATCAGCTACGGTTATGGCAACATTCGACATTCCGGAAGAATAGATGGGTAATTTCAATTATACAATTGACTGCATAGATAAATACATCAATCCCAGGATAAATGAGTGTTTTGAACGCTATAATTTCCACAAACCAACTCAAAGGGAAGGCGAATCGTTCGAACACTTCTTAACAGAATGCCATCATCTAGTAAAGACTTGTAATTACAATACCAATAGTACGGAAACAGCCGAAGAAAAAGCATTGAGGGACAAGATACTTATGGGAATAAGAGATCCGTTGACCCGAGAAGCCCTGCTACGAGCGGAGCAACTTACATTGGGAAAAGCAATACAATTCTGCAGAGCGAGTGAACAAAGTAAGAACCAGAGCCTACAGTTCCAGCAAGGGACAACCCAAGTTAACGAAGTAAAAAGAAAAACCCGAGCAAGTGTAAATAGTAAAGCTACTAGACATAAGGTAAATGTAAGTAATGATCAGAGTAAAACTTAAAAATTTAATTGTAGGAGATGTCAGAAATTTCATGGACCACGTCAATGTCCTAAATATGGCAAAAAATGTAAAAGATATGGTTTAGCCCACCATTTTGCTGTAGTACGTAGGGTAAAAAATGTAAAATCTTTTGAAAATGAAACAAGTAACAGTGTGAGTAGTGAGGATGATATATTTATTGATCATGCCGAAGTAGTAAGTTATTGTAATTATGGCAGCAAAGCAAATGTTTGGAGTCAAGTTATAAGTATAGAAAGTAAAAATGTAAATGTAAAAACAGATACTGGAGCGGATGTTAGTATAATACCATCTAAAATCTTAAATAAAATAGGTCAACAAAGTAACGTTACCCCTGCAAATTCTATCTTAAAAGCTTTCCAAGAGTCAAAATTAAGGCCTATAGGTTCAGTAAACCTGCATTGCACATTTAAAGACAAAGTAATAATTGAGAAATTTATGGTAATTGAAACAGCAGAACATATACATATTATTAGGGGGACAAGCTTCTCTAAACCTAAAATTAGTTAAAAGAATTGGTTGTAGTAGGTACTATAGTTACAACGGATGATAAGGAAAAGTTCGTTAAAGAATACGCGGACGTTTTTCCGGGATCAGGAAAATTTCCTGGTGAGAGTACTGTTTGAAACTTTGTATGTCAACCACCAACCAAGTTCCTCGTGCTATTCGAAACGCAATAAAATCAGAATTACAAAGATTAGATGAGAGAAAAACGATTGTCAAAGTCGATAAATTAGATTCACGCGCGAGTATAAATAGAATGGCTGTCGTGGGAAAAACAGAGGGTAAATTACGTTTATGCCTAGATCCTTATAATTTAAATAAACAGATCATTCGTAAACCAAAACTTACCCCTACGATTGAGGAAATGTTTTCAAAATTGATAGGTAAAAGATATTTTACAGTATTTGATATGTCTGGAGGATTTCATCATTTAAGATTAGACGAAGAATCGTCATGGAAATGTTGCTTTTCCACTCCTTTCGGAATATATAGACTTATTGTTTTACTATACGGTCGGATTCCCAAGATTTATTTGATGAAAAGGTTGAGAATATTTTGGCAGTATAAAAAATGTAGTTATATGTCATGTTGATATGATGCGACAGAAGAAGAACACGATGAAGCTGTTAGTCCATTCAGTGTAAGTTTCGATTTTTTAAATGCCACATCTCCTCCGCATTGTTGCCGCTTCGCATACGAGTAAGAAAACAATATGTTTTGTATTGACTTTTATTGATGCAAATCATGACCACGTAAAAATTAAGTATTGCTGTTGTGTATGAAAGTTGCAAGTTATTAAAGTGATTCTTAACTATATAATAATATATGGAACAGAGTTCATATTACTTCCGATATATCGTGCATGTCAACGAAGAGCTGATCAGTATTATAACGTCCTACCTCACTGAAAGAGAAATAATACTGGAACCAGAGGGAATAGAGAAGATCCTCCAAGTAAATGGTGGAGTTCCACAAGGTTGTGTCCTGGGTCCCATCCTGTGGAACGTATTATAATATATAATGAACTATTAGATATGAAACTACCAGACAACGTTAAAATCGTAGGTTTTGCTGACGACATTGCCCTTGTAGTGATCGCCAAAGGACAACAGAACTTGATGGATGTAGCTGATACTTCGCTGCTAAGAGTAGCCGCATGGATGACAAGGAAGGGACTGGAGATTGCCCCCGAAAAGACTGAAGCTGTGATTGGGCGCATTGAATTTGAGGTAGAGGCCCACAAAATATCCATCTGTCAAGAAGCCAAATATATGGGAGTATGGCTGGATACAAAATGTACGTTTGCAGCTCGTGTTAAACACCTAGTAACCAAAGCAGGAAATACTATAGGTACTCTCTCTGTTCTGTTGCCCAACATCGCTTCTAGCAGTATCCAAAAGAAGACTGATCGGCAGTGTCATAAACTTTATAGTGCTATACGCGGCGCCAATTTGGTATAAGGCGGTAAAGAACAAAAAAAACTATGTGCAAAACTAACAAGGGTGCAGAGACTTACTAATATAAGAATTGCAAGTGCATATAGAACTATATCGGCAGAAGGAGTTGGCATAGAGCGAGAAACGATGGAGTGAGGAAAACTGCCGCTCGAGAAGCACTCTACGAAAGATGGCAGGACAAGTGGAGAAATGGCAAATATGCAGCGTGGAAGAAGGCAAGAAGGCTGATCCCAGAAGTCCGAAAATGGGCTGCAAGACCATGTAATGAAACAGACTACTACCTTACCCAAGCTCTGTCGGGCCTCGGCTACTTCCGTAAATATCTGCATGATAGGCAAAGAGCCAATTCCGACCAGTGTGATTACTGTGGAGCGACGGATGATGTGGAACACACACTCTTTATTTGTCCTAGGTGGGAGTATGCATGAGAAGTATATACCCGGGAGTCGGGAGAAGGTTTCAATGAGACAACGATGATACGAAACCTAATGGCATCAGAAGAGCAATTGTACCTGGCCTGTAGAACAATACGATCGATCATACAGACCAAAGAACAAGAACAAAGATGGAAGGGACGGCACCACACTGATGAAATGCGAGAGCGAGTTCCGGTGTGGAAGCAAAATTTTCCTGTCCTCCATTAAATAAATAAAAAAAAATTCGTGCATGTTGGATACATACAAAACATCAAATTGCAATGGATGGTACAGGAAATAAATATAAAATAAAGATCGCAATACTTGGCCTGAATGTTTCACTACATACATATGATTCAATAAGAAAGCACGAGTATGATATAACCATATTACAATTGTAAGGACGAAATTTACGTCGAAAACGATATAATATTTCTCGGAGAAAAAATAATCATACCAAAATCGCTTAGACAATTTATTATAGAATTACTTCACAAATATGTCTAGTGATATAACTTCTTATAAGAGCATGCCGAATTTGTGATAAATGCTATGCAAGGAGTATTTTGTCGATTCGAATATTCCCAAAACATTATTGCTGATAATTTACCATTTTTATCAGAAAAGTGTAAACTCTTTTATCTCAAAAATGACATTTCAATTTCCACACGTAGCCCGCATTACCACCGTAGTAATGGTATGGCACAAAAAGCTGTAAATATAGCTAAGCAATTATTACGAAAAAGGCAGGAAGAGGGAACTGACTATAGAGAGTCAATATTACAATATAATTATATTCCAATTACAAGTTTCAAGGCATCACCCGCTCAAATATTACAAAGTAGACGGCTAAAAACTACTATGCCTACTGCCTATAAAATGTTACAACCTAAAATTGAAAACCACATACATATATCATAAGCTCGAACAACAGAGAAAATATAAAAGCAATTATGATAAAACAACAAAAATATCATTATAAAGTTTCAGAGAGTGCGATAAGATAGTAATTAAAACTGAGCACGACAAAAAGGCAAAAAGCGACAATTATACGAAAGGGCAAAGAGCCAAGGTCCTTTTGGGTCAGAAGAGATTCGGACTCAAAAGTTCGTCGCCGAAATACAAACTAAATAAAGTTGTCAACCTCAAAACCGTATAACGAAAAAACCATAGCACCAGAATTAGACCCAGAAGATATACTTTCAGAACACTATACCAATACACGACATAATCAAAGATTAGAAAATTCCAATATATCCAGATCAAGTACTACAATTAATAATACTAAACCTCCTATCCAGTAATAAAGATATGAGCAGATTTGGTAGAATTAGGAAAACCGTTCAAAGATTAGATTTATAAGTTAGTATTAAGTTTATTACTATTAAGTTACAAGAAATGTTCAGAATAGGATTAGTGTATATACACATGCAATATTAGGAATAGTTATTAGTATATGTATTGTTGTGTGTGTCACTAATGACACGCAATAAAAAATATATAAACAATTTAAAAAGAACCAGATTATAATGTGATAATAAAAATTTTTACAATGGTTATATAACTAAACCACCCTCAACCCTTACCTGTAATTTCCCAATGTAATTAAATGTGTGTGTGTGTGTGTGTTTTCCTTATCCAATATCCTCCTATGTGCGTTACAAACTCCTCCCTGTTCGTTTTCAATCTCGTTTCTCTTCTCCCGGGTTTTCTTCACGTTCACTAGTTTAATTTTGATCTTGAAGGTCTAATGGGCACTTATAAAACTTTCACTTGCTTTTAAATTGTTGTATTTCTTGTTAAAATCTCTTTTTGTGACTTGTGACTTGTTTTGTCTGTCAGTCCTCCGAAACTTCGTAAACAACTCCCCTCTCCCCATTGTTTTTCTGTTTTTTCCCAGGCCTACCACACAGAACTTCCAAATGTACTGCTTGCTATTTTATAAAATTGATTTTCGTAATTTCAGCTTGACTTTCATGTTTGTTGTGCCGAAATGAATGTAATTATGTGTTATATGTGTTTGTGATGTGTTTTTACAATAGATTTTGAGGAATAAATTTTTTCACATTATAATCTGGATTTTTTAATTTTACCCCGTGCACGCCGTTGGCTGGAGTCTTTTTTTTTTTTAACTAATTAATTAGTAATTAATTAATATAAAAGTTAATTTAATTTAATTTAATTTTTTTTTTTTTATTATTTTAATTTTACACTGCTGACATGAATAAGGAGATAAGTATGAACAATATCAATAATATCAATAATAACATAACAATTACCCCCTCCAAAATATGAGCGCGTTGTAACTTAGCGACAGAGTACAAAGCAGCTCATATTTTCATTAGTATACTTAAAGAATGTTTAAAACAAAAGTAAATTACTTAAGTAATTGTCACTTAAGATATGTCATATTTTGACTGAATTCATTATTCCACATTAAATTTAAACAGTAAATCGGTCGAGAAAATACCTCTAGATATATTAGAGTGGGGATAAATTAATTCATAAGTTTTATTGCCAATTATTCGTTTGATGACAAATGGACCTTCGAATACAGGTAGAAATTTCTTTTCAATGTTAGTTTTAAAATTGCTTATCCTATTGTTTTTTATTATGACTAATTCGCCTTCTTTACAGTTAGTGATTTTCCTGTTTTTACGTTTTAACGATTCAACTGCTCTACGATGTAAATTATCAAGTTTCTGTTTAGTTTTAGCGATTAAGATGTACCTATCTGGTTTACTTGAAACATCAACCCCTAATTCACCCCAAGGTCGTGGAATATCAGCTGTATCGTTCAAATGCAAGGTCAGCGGAATAATTTGAGTCGTCGAACAGGGACAGGAATTTATAATTTCTTCGACAATAGATACATATTTAGGCCATTGAAGATGTTGGTCGTTACAAATAATTCGTAAGTATTGTACTAATTCTCTAATACTCCTCTCGGAGGGATTGCTTTTAGGATTTCTGATAGCTATGAACATAGGCCGAATATTATTCCTAGATAAAAATGTAAGTAATTTAGAATTTTGAAAACATTTACCATTATCAAAAATAATACTTTTAGGTAAACCGATAGTATTGAAGTATTCTTGCAAACATTTTATAACGGTGGGACCGTTACAAGAATAAGTTGGATAAAAACGTACTAATTTAGAAAAACAATCTAAAACAACCAGTATATTTCTAAAACCATTCGAAGGCAACAGATGTTCTAAGAAATCTACAGCGATTACATCTCGAGGATGCCTTGAAATGATAGGTTTACCAGGATTAAACGAAGTATAGTTTTTAGTTTTATACAATTGACATGTATAACAGGTATTTATAATGTTTTTAGAAAGTTTCCAGTCCGATTTTGCTATGAAACGTTCTCGAAATATCAAGTGTAGACGTTTTAAACCTAAATGACAGTAGAAATTGTGTAATTCATATAAAATTTCTTTTGCTTTGAATTTCGGTAACACGATTAGATAAAGATCATCAATCCTTTTTACCAAAATATTGTCTCGTATCGTAAAACCCTTAAAATTCTCATTTATTTTTAATTCGTGAAATATCCTCTGCAATTCACTACATTGTTGGCTCTTAATAATGTTTTCAGTGGTAAATGTTTCTTGTATATAATTTTGCTCATTATTATTAATACTGAAAAATTTTTTATACTTGTTCTCTGAATGTAGACGGGAAAATACATCCGCCACCAAGTTTTGTTTCCCGCTAATATGCTGAATTTCAAAATCGTAATTTTGTATTAATAAATAATATCGGTAAATTCTATTGTTTAAAATTCGAGTATTTAAAATAGAAGATAAAGCTTTGTTGTCACTTTGTATATAAAATTTTCTGCCTAAAATATAAAATTTGAATTTTGTAATAGCAAAAACGATTGCAAGCATTTCAATCTCTCCTACTGTGTAATTTTGTTCAGTTTTTGTTAATTTTCTAGACACGAAAAATATGGGACACTCCAAATCTTCTTCATCGTATTGAAACAGAACCCCTGCGATGGCAAAATCACTTCCATCTGTTCGTATGTAAAAATCACGTTCAAAATTTGGATGTACTAGAAGTAAATTGTTATAAAACTGACTACGAATTTTGGTGAATGCTTCGTCATGTGAATTTGACCATTTAAATCTGGTGTTTTTCTTCAATAAATCAAACAAAGGTATG
>SMLS01058158.1:0-11648 GCA_004785975.1 Popillia japonica
AACGCAAGAGAGCACAAAGTATTCACCGTTCGAATTAGTATACGGAAGGGAAGCGGTGCTTCCTACGCAAGCCGAGTTGGCAGTAATACCAACTACCGAATACGCTTTAAAAACTAGGGAACATATTTTGAAAATTCGAGCTGAAGCCAAGCTAAACATACATCAACAGCAACGAAAAGATAAAGTAAGATATGATGAAAAACACCGCGATGTATCTTTCAATGTCGGAGACAAAGTGAAGTTGCGGACACCCCTAAGGCAAGTAGGAAAAAGCGATAAGCTTCAACCGAAATACTTCGGGCCATACGTAATAACAGAGAAAAGAAATAATCTTAATTATGTAATTCAGCCCGTCGGGGGCAGACAGCCTAAATCAGATGTGGTGCATGTCTCTCGTCTTGCGCCTTATTACGACCAATGGTCGCCAAATAACACTAATAATTAACTGCTTTACTTTCCAGATGTTTGCCATACTGATCTGTACAATACTAACTTTCACGATGGGCCACTCACAAAGATCCACGGTCAATCCTCCTTTATCAATAGAACAGTTAGATCATTCAGCAGGAGTGTTATACGAAAGCTTAGGTAAATTACATGTTTCAACAAGCACTTGGAACATTGTATCTTATATCAGCCTCGAAAATTATTACAAAAAATATGAACAAATTACTAATTACACTAAGGCAACCCTCGATATTTGTCACAATGATGAGAGTATAAAAGATACTTGTTTTCAATTCGTATTTAGAACAAAAGAAATTTTACGTAAATTGTCTGTGGTGCAAGACATAATTCCTACCCTTTTGAGTCATAACCGTGTTAGGAGAGGATATCTTAATTTTGTAGGCGACATATCTAAAACATTATTTGGCACATTGAGTGAAGCTGACGCGAATCATTTTGAATCTTCTATTGAGTCGCTTAACCAGAAAACCAAGAAAATAACAGATTTATTTCACAAACAAACTTCTGTTGTTAAATCTACCTTAGAAGGAATGAACGCGACGGTTGGGCATTTAGAACATAATGAGAAACTTTTGTCCGAACAAATGAATAAATTGACTCAAAAAATGGTAACTGCAGTGAGAATGATGACAAATTATTCCATTATAGAAAAAGAATTTTTTAATCATATTTCCTTGTTGTCTTTATTAATAAATCAATATGAATTAGAGACGCAAAATTTAATGAATATCATTCTCAGTGCAAGAAATGGCAACTTACATCCTCTATTAATGACTCCTGTAGCAATAATAGAGGAGTTGGCCAAAATTATACCATACGTACCAGAAGGGTTGAAAATACCAATTAAACTACACAATGATTCTACTGACGTTCTATTTAAGATTATGCACACCACCTTTTATTACCGAAATGGTAAATTGATTGCAGTCATAGATATTCCACTGGTATTATCAAATTCACACCAATTATATAAATTAACTCCGATACCAATCCAAATTCATGACACTAAATTTGTAGAAGTAAATCTTCACTACCAATTTATTGCAGTGAATGAATTTAAAAACACACATATCGGGTTAAATCAAGAAGAAGTTGATAAATTAACTCATGTAAGTGATGAAGAGTTTATTTTTGATAATAAAAATCAAATTGTATCAATTTCGGGAAATACTTGTGAGATTTTATTGTTAAGTTCAGTAGAAACTCTACCTAAAAATTGTGAAAGACGGATGCTAAATATAAACGTAACAACATTTGAGAAATTATTACAGGACAACACATGGCTTTTTGTAACACCTCTGAAGGAAAAGATAACAGTAACTTGCAATAACTCAAATTTTGTTGCGGAATATACCCTCATAGGGTCAGGAAAGATTAGCTTAAGTAATAATTGTAATATTTTAACTTCTTCTGTTCTAATAACATCCAGAAATAAATACAAAAGTGTTGTACGTTACGCTTTCATACCAAAATTTGTTACCACAAATACGTCTTCAACTCAGGGTATTAAGCCAATCTTAAACAACATACCGAGTTTCAAGCTCAAATTTTTAAATGGGACAGGTTTAACAAAATCTAATGGTCAATTAGACGAACTGTTGGCGGACATCGAAAAAGTACAGAACGAGGAGTCATTCAAATCAAAAGTAGAAATACATAATTACATGTTATACGGGGTACTGAGCGCAGTTGTAGGAGTAATGATTTTATATACAGCAAAAAGTGTATGTAAAAGTAAAAGGTTGTGTAAAAGACAATTAGCCGATGATATAAATTTAGACACATTCAACTCCGGTACATTCGTATTGCCGGATGGAAGAAAATGTAAAGTAAATTTAAGATCAAGGCAAGAAGAAAATGTATAATTTAAAAGGTTATTATATTTAGGAAAAGTTGCAACGAAGAAAAATATAATAAGGATGTTGATGATCAATAAGATCTTGTTAACTTAAGCTACACTAAGCCACTCTTTATTAAATTAATTAAGTGAGATGGCATGTAATAATAGCAAGTAACAATGATAAAAATGTATAAGTTAGAAATAGTAAAACTTAAATATGTAAGGCCTATCCGAATTCAAACTAGAATTACAAGGAGAAGCAAATATTACGTTTTTACAAATTTTTATTATGTAATGTTTAATGAAGAATCTCTAGCAAAAGAGATAATGTAATTTGCAACTCGAGTATGAAGTAGATAATTATTATAAGTGCAACCACGTATCCCGGTAATATAAGTAATGTAGTAAGGTTTATGTATGTATATGTATACACATTGTAATTAAAGTCGAACTATATCTTGTAAACTTAGATGTCTAAAAGGTTATAAACCGAGCCAATTAAGCTATCACAATATGAAAAGCAAAACGTCAGCAAGGTCGCGTCCTTATGAAGTGTGTAATAAGTTAGTCAGTAATCAGCTGACAGAAACGTGATTTTAACAAGAAAAATGAGGCTAGCAAATAGTTTCCCGTACATTGTCACACAGCTGCCACTTTTAATATACATGTATACGTTAACTTATACGTAATTTTACTGTCTTTTTAATTATAAGACTTGTACAACAAAATACTGCGGTGTATTGTTCTATTTTCATGTAAAATCCACTGGCATCAAAACATGGAACCGTACACATTCTGGATGATAATGGGCATGGCGATACAGACCGGACCAAACAGGCTCCACATCATCAGAACTCACCACCAATGCACCATTCTACACGGTGGTCGTCCCAAAAACCACGACAATAACCTCTTACGCCACAACCACAACTAAGAGGCACAATTTCGATGGTGGGACGTTAAGGCAGTAAAGTTAAGTGCGAGAACCTGATCCGTTCACACATAAGTAGCAACAGTGATATCAGGCAGCCGACCCAGTCAGCAACAGTCTATGGCAGCAACAAATACATACTTCAAGAACCTAGTTCATTAAGCGACCAAAATCTCATCGGTTTGTAACATCAAAGGCTGAATCATCAAGGAGGAATGACGAGTGGTAACAAATATCGATTAAAGAATAGTGAAGGTGAAGTCTGTGAAAAACAATTGTGTCTGTTAATACTGTATAGGGACATTAAGAGTAGATTTAGTTTGTTTTATATTCACGTTAAATACAAGTGCAATTTGTGACTACTCCCTACCACACTCACTATTCAGGTTATTATTTTCATTTTTCGTCAGTTTTTTAGTTTGCTACCTCAAATTGGACATTTTTTTTTCCGGAAGGGGGGGAGATGTCACAAATCGCACCGGAGATGGCTCAGCAATATGTATGTATATGAACTCCGTGACCTGCTGAGTCAACCTCCGGATGTAGTATAAGTTATAGTTAGTAAGGAATCTCGACTTTCGTCGATGTGTCCCTAATCGTTGATCAATCGGCCGGACATGAGTCGGCACTTTCATGCACGGTGAGTGGATGGGGGCATTGGGACCATCGACGGGGGCCAGAGAGTTAGTGGAGAGTGAGAAGTCACCTGTAGCAGGACGCTCCACCTTAGAGATAGTTAAATAAATATAGTTGTTGTGCCACCGGGTTGTTTGATTGTGGAGCCACCTTCCCCAATAGGATAAGAGAGCCGGGGACATCCAGCGAGGTAGGTGGACGTTGGTTTGTATTTTGGTGGTACCTGCCAAGCGAGGCTCCCTAAGAGCACCCCCTAACCCCCTGCGAGGTCCTCATCAACCGAGGCCGCAGCAATAGTAGGTATATTCGGAGCGAGCATATGTTGCGCGCTATTTCAGGACGTGAATTTTCCGTAAAGGTTTTCAACTCTAACGAACAGTTAAACGCGAAAGTATGTAAAACTACACAGAATAAATTTAGGTTTTCTGTTTACAGATAAAACACTGAGTAGTGCAAGCTATTTACCAAACGCATACATCAATACAGTTTGTTTAGATTATTGACACTCATTCATCAATAAGCACGTAAAACCAGGCAAATATCCATGTTATGGTGTTGTATAACAAGGAATAGATTTACCGTATATTAGGCGCTTCAAGCATACTGATCAGTTGCAGATGCAGTTGTCGCAACTAAAGAAAAATATTGTTGATTATTGCCTAATTTTGCGTGTCGTTTATATACATATTGCTACAAAATAAAATAATTCTTGTTGGCAAAAATTGCATATTTATCTAAAATGCGTTTCAAAAATGGGATATCCCATCACGTAGAGAAGAAATTTAATTTATTTTGCAAAAGTAATGATCGGTTGACCTATCTTACACATATCTTACGAGACTTCTACAAAGTTGTACAATAAACAAATACAATAGGTACTACTGGTTTGATTGTATTGTACGGTGGAATTAGAGCCGCTTAGACACCAGTTGCCTCTTCTCAGTGCGACCTATAAAACCCACCACGTATTGTGAATATTTTAAGTACCAAATCGAATACTAGCGACAGGATTAATTTGAGTGCCAAAGTTTAATCTATTGAGGATTTAGAATAACTTTTCCCATATGCTGAAACCTTTACCGGCCTAAGGCTTCGCATACGCAGAGTATGTGATTGGCTGTCTCAGTTGTCTGTTCACAAAATCGACACGTGTATTGATCAACTTTGCCCACCTTTTTGAGTTGATATTTTAGAGGGAAATGGTCAGTCAGCAGGATCCTGAAGGTTCGTAAATCTGATTTAATTTGATCAAGTTTTATTGCTACTTTGCGAGGAGAGAGGCAGTTTTGTTTGCTTATGTTCGTCCAGGTATTTTACTTCAGAGAGAAGCCATTTCAGTTCATTCCAGTCTTGAAGTTCCTTCTTGAGCTGGCGTTCTGAGTCGCCATGTCGTTCAGTTGTGTCACGTTCATACGACATTCCCAAAGCAGTTTAGACTATGAGTGGCTAGAGCTTTTACCGGAGCTGGGTATCGGTTAGTCTTCGTTTCATAAACGCCAATCACTTCATCATTCAGTTTTGGATCTGTCAGTCTACCAGATACGAGATTCATTTTCAGAATGAGTTCCACCAGAGCTCCACTGCTCGCTGTTCGGAAGTAGCACCCTAACCTGGTCATGGTGCAACTTGACAGACATGCTGTCCGTTGTCTAGAATCCTTAGATATCCGGTTAATCCGCCCTCTTTTAATCGATGCGATATACTCAGCTGGTACGCACTCAGAACTGCAATTCCCTTAACTACCCCATGCAGAGAAGCTACTTCTCGGCTGGGCTTCTTATAAGGGCATATATGAAGCCTTTGTAATTGACGTTCGATGTATAATGCTTACATAGGTCAACTAAGTGATCAATTCAAAATAGGATTAAGAAACAGCAACATCACCTTCGAGTATATATGTACATATTTCGGCGCACTCAGCCTCAGCCGACAATTACTGTTAGAAGGACCACAAAAACAAAGATTTTTTGTAAGCCAATCTCTACATTATTTTTTCCATAAGATAAAGAAAGCGATAGAAATATAAAGTAATTCCGTAGTCTTAGTGTCTGGAAAGTCGCCTCAATAGCTAGTGTATACTGGTCTGGTTCATAATCGCAGTAATCTTACACGCCATCGCCATCATTTGTTTCTTAGAATATTTCCGCCTATGGAGTGATTAGCAAGTTGATTTATCGTGATCTGACGTTGTACACCATGTTGTTTGCTACTGAAGAATCCCCTTACATTAGTGCAACTTTACTATAGCATCGTCAAAACCTTAAAAGTATCCAATGGATATGGAACGTCAATTATTGCCAGAATACTCTGTACTGGATTGCGTCTAATTTCTTCGCGATATGTGGCTGATAAAACGCAATTTTGTCTTGGAGTACATATAGCCTACTTCTATGTCATATTAATGTGACGATCTTGTTGTACGAGATCTTGATGCTAAAGACTTTTTGTTGTGCATTACGCTTTGCTTCCAACAGAGTAACGGCCAAAAGAAGAACAAAATGTTGCAAGATGCCAAACCTTACCACTAGAGAACCACATTTACAAAAATATCGAGACTCGTATTCGAAGTAGAATTATTTGGACTGCAACATGATGCCGGTTAGCTCTTAGGAAAACGTTAAATATATGTAAGTAAGCAAAAAGAAAGTAAAACAAAGTTCAAAAGTAACTAAATTAAATAAAAAAACCTACGAACTCCGTTTCGCCACTAAAGTAACTAGCTTTGTCAGAAGTGATACCTGGGCAAGAAAGATTAGAATGTCACGAAAATTTCACCTCTAGCGTGATTGGCATAACAAGTAACGATAATCTCCTCCACCCATCCTCCAGTCCGAGGAAGAATAGAAAACATTAAGGGTTACGATGAGTTAGCCAATACCTTTTTGGTACAGATGAGGTGAAAATGCCTAAGGTATTTTTTTTTTTTTTTTTTTTTTTTTTTTTTTTTTTTTTTTTTTTTTTTGGTGAGGTGAAATCCTTGATGGACGCTACGAGCTTAGGTCGATCGCTCTGTAGCAGTGTGGGACTTCCGGGGGGGGGGGTGTGCAAGCCCGGTTTACCCACTAAAACACCTCTATCTTCGCTATCGTGTATCCGGGACCGCCCTCGTGGCATTACTTCAGATAGCACGACCAGTCTTTCTACATCCCTATATCTGTAGGTCTGCCTTCCAGTTCACATTTGTTGATGGCTACGTACTGTTGATTCGCTATTCACTGCGCTTAAGCTCTCTTTCGATTTTTTCCCGGTCCGATAGGATGGTCTTAATAAGGCGAAGTACCCTATTCCAGTTAGCTTCCGAATGCATCATAATTCCAATTATGTTCGCGCTAGTGACGTTTTGACCGAGGTCGGACCCCAGTTGTTCTCTCTCTTCTTCCCACCTTCTGCATACCAGGATTGCATGCTCCGGTGTATCGGTTGACTTGCAGTACACGCAGAGATCTTCTTGTGTCAACTTAAACCGTTTAGTGTACACGCGGAAATGCCCGTGGCCCGATAAAAACTGCGTAAGATGGTAGTCCGCCACTCTGTGTTTGCACTTTACCCATTGCATCAGGTTAGGGATCAGGCTCCTGGTCCATACTGCCGTCTCCCCCTCCTCTTTCCATGATTCCTCCCATTTGGCCAAGGTGAGGTCCCTTACTGCTCCCCTATCCACAATCCGTCTTGACTGCTTCATGTCAAAAATAGTCCGCTGTTCATCAACTAACAGGGCAATTGGTAGGGCTCCTGCTATTGCTTGTACGCCAGCCGTGGAGATGGTGCGATAGCCGCTGGTTACCCTCAACAGCGACCGTCTTTGTAAGCCTTCGAGGAGGTGGCTATATTTCTTCACCTCTAGTGCATACGACCAGACGGGACATGCGTATATCAGTTGGGATTGCACCACGCCATACAGAACCTCTCTCTTCTTGCTGCTAGGTCCCCCGACATTAGGCATTAGTCTTGAGAGAGCCGCTAGACTGCGCTCTGCTTTTTCTACCACGTACTTTATGTGGGGCCCAAACGTTAATTTGTCACTTAATATAACCCCCAGATACTTCAATTCCTTCTTCGGTGAGATTGGGCTACCGGAAATGTTGAAATGCAGGTCCTCGCGCTTTCTTGGACCCTTCAGAATCGCCACTTCTGTTTTGTGGGGGGCCACCTCCAACTCGTGCTCGTTCATCCAGGAAACCAGGGCTTCCAGAGTTTCATTGGTCTTAAAAACGAGATCTCGCCGGTCTTCAGCCTCCACGACAATGAGGAGCTCATCAGCATAAGCTATCGATGTTACGCCATCGGACAACTCTAGGTCAAGAACGCCATCGTACAAGATGTTCCACATGGTGGGTCCCAAGACAGAACCCTGTGGGACACCCGCACCCATATCCAGTCTCGTACTGTTTATAGTAATCTTCCGATCGCTAAGGAAATCCCTGATGATGTTGGTCAGGTATTGCGGTATCTCTCTTCCCGTTAAAGCCTTCATTATCTCATTCCAGGAGGCAGAGTTGAATGCATTCCTGATGTCAAGAGCTACAGCAGCAACCCATTTCTCCTTGGACCCTCTGACTCTGTCGACTACTGCTTTGATGGCGTGTGTTGTGGATCTACCCTTTACGAAGCCGAATTGTCTGCTGGACAGACCTCCAGATTTCTCCAGCTCAATTTCCAGTCTTTCCTTAATCATGCGCTCGTACAATTTACCCAGCGCACTTGTTAAACAGATTGGTCTGTACGATGACGCTGATTCCGTTGATTTGCCCTTCCATAGTAGTATCACCCTGGCTTCCTTCCAACATTTCGGAAACTTTTGGAGTTTTAGAAGTCGATTGAAAATGTTACACAGAACGTCAGGTACAATATTAGCTAACATTATTACGGCTTCGGTACTTAGACAGTCGGTCCCCGGTGCTCTGCCGGTCTTCATCCTTGCGACAGCGCTGGTCATTTCGTCCTTCGTAAACATGGGAACTGGTTCCACAACGTGTGAGATTCTCGGTGCAGTATCCTTCTCAGTCCGGAATAACTCCTTGACAATATGCAGTTGTTGACGTATGCTGGGAAGGTATGGAGGGGACAATTTCCGTAGGCCACGCATTACGATCTTGTATCCCTCACCCCATATGTCACGATCCAGTTCATTCAGGAGTCCTTTCCATTTGGTTTTTTTGGCATTGATGATCATATGTTTAAGCTCAGATTTAGCGCAATCATAAGCTAATTTAGACCGCGTTTCCGTACCTACCGTGCCTAGGTTTCTGTTCGCCCTAGTTAGGACACGGCGTAATCTGTGGCATTCCTTCCTTTTACTCTCGATCTCTGCGTTCGACCAATGTGGGATGTTTCTATATTCTTCCGCAATTGATATTGTGGACTCACGGTTAATCTTGCGTATCGCCTTGATAAATTCGTCCGTGGAAATATTATCTACGCCGTGCGAGAAGTGCTCCTTCACCTTGCTTGTGAAAAGCGCCTTATCGAGCAGTCTAACGACACGTTTGCTTTTTTCGCGGACAATACCGCTCTGCTGGATCTCGAAATAAATATAATTATGGAAGGTGCAAACTTCCCCTGCCAATACCGTCCATTTCTGCACTCGTCTGGTCAGAGCTTCCGTAGCCCATGTGATGTCAATGTACGATCTGCTGCTGCCTCTTTCGAAAGTTGGCGTATTTCCGACGTTTAGTACGTTGAGACCTATTTCTGCTGCCCATTCCATGAGGTATTCACCCCTGGTGTCGGTAATAGGGGAACCCCACATCGAGGATTTGGAATTAAAGTCACCTGCGATAACAGCCTCTAGTCCAATGGTTTTGATGTCATTGGCTAGATCATCAATGAACGTTTTAAACTCGTCCATTGTAGTATTAGGGGAGCAGTAGCATGCGTATATGCACCAAGTTTTCCATTTTAAACATATATAGCCATTCCCAGTGGAAACACCATGGATGCCGACGTTCTTATTTCTTATATAAATAGCGACGTTCTGTTTTTTGTCTAGTAAATAGTTGTGGGTTAGAGAGATCCTGATGTTGGGTTCGCTGATAAGTACAATGTCAATATCCTTTTCCATAGCTGCTGCGTAGACTATGTCGTGGGCGGCCCTTCCCCTCCCTAGGTTCACTTGGAGAATTTTGATGTTACTCATGATTTGTGTTGGCTGCCTTGCTCGCTCTTCGTGAGGCAGATTGCACTTTCAGCAATTCCCTAAATTTCGGACATTTAGTAGAGTCAGCACGGTGTCCCGCGTCGCGGCAAGCTGGACAGAAATCCTTGCCTTGGCAGTCTTTAGCTTTATGGCCTGGCTGATTGCATTTCAGGCAGAGGTTTGATTTATCTGCTCCCTTACACTCGTGTCTCCTATGCCCGAATTCTAGGCACTTAAAACATCTCGTTATTTCCACCCTTTCACGGACTCTGCAACCTACCCATCCGATCTTAACTTTACCAAGTTTTATCAATATATTACCAGCTACCTTATTGACCTGGACCGTAGCTATTTGGTTGCCGTCTCTACTTGGCCTTATTGAACTGACTTTAACCGTGTGTGATCTGCTATTTCCCAGCGAATGCCCTATTGCCTTTTCTACATCTTCTTTTGTTAAAGCCGCATCGATGTCCAGTACATGTATGGTAATGTCCTTGCTGACGAGGCTTCCTCTATTTTCCATTTTCTTGCTGATGGCCTCCTTAAGTGCGCCAGCTTTCTGCCTGTCACCTCTGACTTCTAATAGTAAGTCGCCCTCCCTTGTCTTCCTGATGGTTTTGACTTGGACGCCGACCCTGTCCGGATCTACACAATCTTTAACAGACCTTAATAAGTCAGCGTAGCTGGTGTTCTCGCTTTTCACGATGACTCTTTCAATTGCAGGTTTACGACTATCCGTTTCTTTCTGGCCATGTTTACTTTTTGGTAGGATTAACATTATTTCTGTCGCATCCCGTCTGAAGATGTATTCGCAGATTTTCCTGATGTATACGGGGTCTAATCCTTCCGAAACCAAGAGGTGCAGTTTGCCGGATGGATGTCTTCGGTAGTCTCTTTTGAGGTCCTTTAACATGTCGTAGCTCTCCTCCATATCGTTGACTCCGTCCTTGCCAATATGCAATGGTAGCACGTATACCGTCGTGGTCCTTTCCACGGCCTCCTTGTCCCTTACTTTTGTTGCAGTGGTGCTAGTTAAAAAGTCGATTTGCCCCTCATTTCTCTTGGCCAGTTCCAGGACCGCCGGAAATCTGATTGACAGATTTTCCAGGAGTTTGTTACTGTCTGCTTCTTTTGGATCCAAAAGTATTGCATAATCGCCTTCAGAATTAAACGCAGATGGGTTCATGTTCGACATATGCGTGCAACAAAACATATCGTCGGCCCATTGTACGTCTAGTGCTTTTGTTAAATTGTGGAAGCCCCGATCCTCTGCCATTATCATCGCAATCTTCTCACGCAGCTCGGTGTCCCTTCTAACTCTCTCCAGTTCTATGTCGTCCCAATCGGTTTGAGTAGCTACGGTGCAAACCGTAGTCTGGTTTTCGATCCCCATGCTGCTAGTTTGCGTCTCTGCATAATAGGTTCCGCGCCCTTGTAGGGCACCGGTCGCACATTTTTCATGAGCCTTTGCTTGCAGTCCGAGGAAGAATAGAAAACATTAAGGGTTACGATGAGTTAGCCAATACCTTTTTGGTACAGATGAGGTGAAAATGCCTAAGGTATTGTAAGCATAGAATAGGTGATAATAAAATAATAATTGTCCAATGTGTCCATTAAATACTTGCAGTTTCTTTTTT
>SMLS01058159.1:0-14375 GCA_004785975.1 Popillia japonica
GAGAAATTTGGTATTTGGAGTTCTTGAGTGATTTGTAATAACTTTTCTTAATACTTTTTTGCTCTATCTTAATCGCTACTATGACCCGACTTGAAACGCTACTTTTTATTTTAATCGTAGTTGGCTAGATTTTGACTTTATAAAAACTCTATTCATATGAAAAGATGCATTGTCGTGGCCTACATAACTGATAAAAATTTTATATTGATTGCTTTCAAAATAAAAAAGTTATTTAGGTGTCCCCATGAAAAGTGAAACACACTGTATAAGAAATATTTATATTTCACATAGATTCGAATATTACCTATCTAATAAGACTAATATTTAATTTTTAATAGTGCACTAACAATAAGTCAAAAACTGAAGTACTTTTGTTAAACTATATATGAAATTACCATTGTTTCAATCTTTAATATATTTACTATTTGTTGTAATTTTGAAAATAAATGTATCTATTATAGCATTGAGAAACATACGGTTATACGGACGATACGATATCGATGAATCATAACAGTGATCGCAATCACTGTTTATAATCACCGTTATTTATAAATCACGATCACGAAGTGATTTAAAAATCACCGTTTCGCTCATCACTAACAATAGGCTACTACTATTTGAAGGAAGAAAAACAGTCGATTAACACTATGAAATGGATGCAAATGTTTCTGAGGAGTGGTTCAATAATATTTTGAAGAAATTACCTGATAATAGTGTATTGTAGTAGATAAGACTATTACCATAGCAGAAAAAGGGAAAAAATACCAGCAACTTCAAAAGCGGAAATACAAGAATGGTTATTCAAAAACAAATACCGTTTGATCGCTCCATGATGCGATTAGAGTTATTGGAAATAGTAAATCATCACAAAGAAGGTTACAATGTATACGCAGTGGACGAAATGGCAAAACAGAGTAGTAAAATTGTACTTACCATTGTGAATTGAATCCTATTGAATTAGTTTAGGCGCAAATAAAGAGTCAAGTAGTTGCAAAAAATAAAAACTTCACATTAGCTGAAGCGAAAGACCTTTTATTAACCCCCATTACAAATATAACATCAGAAACGTGCACAAAATGTGTAGAACATGTGATTAAAGAAGGCAAAACATGCAAGTTAGGTAGTTTAATTAACTCTTCAAAATTAACGCACTACTATAATTTTTTTAATTATCTCTTTACTAGTGTAGTGTACGAACAGCATTTTATGATTTCTGCATAAGCCGGATTTACAATTATTGAAAGCGCACGTACTACCTACTTGCAGACAAATGGTCTTTTGTATCACCACGCAATTTTAAAGTTGCAATGAGTCAGTAATTGTCATTCTCGAAATTTACTTCTGTGGACCTATTTATATTGCAGTATAAACCTTGTACCCTTAACATCAAAATATTAGGAATTTCCGCTAGTATTTCCACCACTAATAAAATAAGTTTATATAAGGGTTAGACACCCGAAACAAAAGATAGTACAACGCAAGTAGCTCATGTCGATTTGAGCAAGTTAAATCGTGAAACCCTTTTGAATAATAAAAACCGTCGCGCCATTAAGGAACTCTATTATTTAATGTAAATTGTATGTATATTGTGTAAGTGTAAATAAAATATTGTCAAAGCAAGTGCACAGTTTTTCAAGTGAAACAGACGCAGTATTTTGTGATCCTACATAATCTACATTGGTCCTTCGAACATCTCATCAGGCTACAGCCGCAACATTTGCAAACTAAGAAAGTGTCCAAACAAAAAAACATGAATACTAATACTTCGTAACACCTCCTCGAGCTCTTATAACCGCTTGCAATCGTCGGAATAAGCTTGTTATTAAGTTCTGGATAGTTTCTTGGGGAATGTTTTCCCATTCTAAGAGAACAACACGTTCCAACTCTTGTAGGCTCATTGGGGCAGGTACATGACGTCGAACTGATCTTTTTACAGCATCCCAAAGATGCTCTATCGGATTTAAGTCAGGACTGCGCGGTGGCCACTCCAAGATTTGAATGTTGATTTCATTTAAGTAATCCAACACACTTCTTGCGATGTGAGGTCTTGCATTATCTTGCATGAAAATAAAGGTATAAATGGTGCAAACGGCATCATGTGGTCTTGAACAGTGTTTTCTAGGTAGAATTCTGCATTCATAGACTGCGGAAATATAGGAACCAATTCTGTGCGTGTCTCGAAACATATTTCACCCCAAAAGCATTTTCGAACCACCACCAGATGGCTCCCTTGAGGAGATACAACAGTCATAAAATCATTCTCCAGCTCTTCGCCATACTCTATCACGCCCATCTGGAGATTTTTGGCTAACTCTAATTTCATCTGTGAACAAAACTCTCTTCCAGTCATCGATAGTGCACTGCATATAATCTCCAATAAATAGTGGTGCAGTAGCAGGCCTTCTACTAACCAATCCAGTTTCCTTTAACCTTCCTCTGACGGTTAAAGCAGAAATTCTAACATTTCTGACAGTTTCGAGTTGATTACTTAGCTCTTTACTTGTACACTCTTTATTTCGTAACACCTGTTGTCGGAGAAAGCGCTCATCAATTTTACCTGTAGCCCGTTTCCTGCCCTGGCCAGGTCTTCTATGGTGTGTTCCGATTTCCCTAAATCTTCTATCCATTTGACTTGAATGATGAGCAACCAATAAATTGGCTACATAACGCATAGTTTTCCCCTATTATAGCAAAGTTGCAAAGCTTTAACACATTCATTATTGCTTAAATAACGTGCTCGATCCATCTTTTTTTAACTAAATTTTTAAATTTTGATCTAGCGAACTAATCCACTGACAAAAATAACCAACGCTCAAACAGCTACTTTAACTGAAATGAAAAATTAAGTGAACAAATTACGTAACCTTTAACTTAGTTAAATGACATAAATACAGTAGAAATCTGACAACAACTACTTGACATAAGCCACCTAAGATTCCCAACAGTAAACGCTTTTGGTCAATGTTTTCTTAAATAATAAAAATAAGTTTGAAAATGTAAGTGGTGCGTTAGTTTTGAACAGGAGTTTAGATGATGTGGTGGAATCATTTATTATTTCGTTTGGAAATGATGACACAAGCGACGAATTATGTATTTAAAATATAATATCATTATTGTAGTTTGATGGACAAGCTAGTGCTTCTTTCTATTGTAATTTACAATAGTGTATAAATTTCTGAAATACAAATTTTATGTTAATATATTTGATGTACTATAAATATGTATAATGCAAATAATAAAATACATATTAAAACGATAGTGCACTTATTTTTTATAAATGTGTTGGATATTTAAATAAAATTAAATATGGAAGTGTAAATAAGTACCTACTTGATTTCATTGTAATTCATCATTTAAATTTGCCGCCAAATTAGCTGTCAGGTTAATTTGCCTAATGTGATGCGGATTTTACAATTTACTCCCCTTAATAAAAAACAGAGTATAGTATATATTATGTATGTAGTACATATACATACATATACATAGGTATACTGCATGAAGCGACCTTAGTTGCAAACGTCAACAAGTTATGGTTAGACAACGTATTTGATCTAATTGATTATAAAGCGTTATTAGACAACGTAGCGGGGGCTCTCGGTGCTGTCGTCCAGGCTTAATTTCATATTCAATTTACAGCCTTGACCTGCTTGGTGCTCATATTGTGTTCAATTACAACGGACAGCTTTGGTAATCTCATTATGCACGTTATAATCAAGATTATATAGTTATTTTGCGTATCTTTACCGAATTGAGTCCTGTCTTCCTTGATTAAAATAATAAACGGGAAAGATTAATCTTAATAATGCTTGTTTACTACTTTACTTGTTGACTACTGCATAAAAATGCTCGGAAGAAATGAGAATTTAAGGAAAAACACTGTGCTTTATAACCATTATTTACTATTTTTATAACTTTAGCAGTTTACATTGCATTATCTGCAATTTGCATTGAATTATTTATTAAATATTTACACCAACACTCTTACGGAATTCGCTTAAAAATTTTAATATTTAAAACAGTAAAATGCCGTTAAGCAAAACTAATTTGAACGAACACACCTCTAATACAAAAACGAACAATTGCAATTTTCAGGTAATGCAGGTTATTTTTAGCGCCGGCAGTACATAAATTTTTCAACGATATGAATGGCGAATGTGCTCCCGTTGTCGGCACCCTGCTACACTGTTAGCATAGCTCCTCATAAATATGCAGCTGAATTTTGTATCGAACTACCGGGTATATGTGCGTCGGTACATCACTTTATGCCGTCATCTCTCTCCAGCCTATCATAAACTTTTGAATTATGCATTGACACATGTTTAAAATTTAAAACCGAAGCGGGGGACCAACTCCTTCCATCTTGCAAATCGGATTAGCTCTTATGGCTTGAGAGTTTTATGAATTTTGTGCGTGTGATTACTTTTAAAGAAATAATACACACGCAAAATTGGTTGGGAGATATTAAAAATTATTCTGAAAAAAATAATTCTTGAAAAAGGAAAATGAAAGAAAGTTGAATCTTAATTTAAAGTCGACGAATTTAAAAGCTTCTTTCATTTATTTTTTTTATCTTTTTGTTTTGTAACTACCTTCCGAAACATTTAAAAAGCCAGCGGACACAAATGTTTCATTTATTTCGAATGTTGTATAATATTACTGTAATTAGGAATAAATCCCAAGAAAATTGTTTTTAAAATGTCTTTGCTGTAAAGCTTATACATTCTAATAATATTCCAGTGAAGAATATTCAACAATTAGAAATATATAAATCTATTGTAATAATTCATCTCATCGCACACACACATTCACACAGTTACACCAAAATTAACTGTGAAGATCGAAAGCCAACCTCATGCTTTCTGGGTATTCGACAAGAACCCATAAGGAACACACTCAACAGCCGAGCAAAATCAAAATTTAATCAGTTAATATGTTTTCAAACAGGCACTATAAGCGAAGTTAAAGGTAAAATTTACTCACATGGAATCATTTTTTCAATTGCTTTTTCGTAAACAGTTTCCACAAACTCACCCTCTTCAGAACCTATGTACCTACTTAAAAGTAAAAATTTTATATTCCATCATAGCTTCTCACCAGAAATTGCACTTGCTTGTAAATTATTCAGAAAACAATTTTTAGGATGATTAAGGCACACCAAAATGATCATCAGGTTCTCAATATGACATTTCCAATAAGTTTTATCTTATTTAACCTATTTTAAGAAAGAAATTACCATTTAAAATTCACTTTTGACAGTTCTAGAAATCAAAGATTTAATTTATCGAACTATCCATTTAGATGTAATCTTTACCGTAGAACACGAATTTCATAATTAAAATCATATCCAAAAATGAATTTTCGATATATTTTAATGGTTTCAAAAAGAAATTGGTAACTCCTTTGTTTCAAAAAGGACGCTTAAAATTCTATCAATCAAAAAATCAAAACATCGTATTTCGTGATTTTAAAGCGTATTTCGATAACAAAAACTCAATGATTTTGATTTATTCGACCCCAGAAAAAAGCAACAGACAATGTGACCAACTTAGATAGACATTGTAAAAGTTGACTTTGGTTGACTTTTACTAAAAGCGCATAGAGATCCCATTATGGAACGCATCCACTTTAAAGCTGACGTCGTAAAGTCGCCTTTAACGAAAAGCCGCCTTTAGTTAATAGGTAGTTATTTAAACAACAAGTACATTAATGAAGGCGATTAATGTTCGAGATCATTAATCGTTTTCCGTCGACCGTATATTTTTCTAAAGTGGAGAAAAACAGTTAATAATGCTTTACTTGTTTCTCATTGCACCAAGATATAAATTCGGCATACGTTTTTTCATACAGACTTTTGCTCTTTTCCGGTAGTAAACTTAATGATGCTGAATTAGCACTTTCTGCCACTTCCAGCGGAGTTAATGTAAAATTTTAATCCACCTCCATTGATTGGAGGAATTCAACGCTAATCACCACCAAATTTAACAATTATAAACGCAAAACACTAATCACACTAATAATGACAGCGAATAGCGTTTTAGTTTGCCGTTTGATTTTGTTGATTTCCTTGGTTACCATGGAAACCAGCAAAATCGTTCATTACCAGAAAATCATGCATTAGTAAGGGTCATTAATGTATGATTTTCACTGATTTTGAGAACATTAATAACGGATGTAAATACACGGTCGACGGAAAAGGGACTTAACGAGTCTGATTATGAAACTCGCCGTTAGACATTGAAGGTGAAAGACGCGTTCCTTGCCTCTCGTACCGATATTCCTAACCTCACATATTTGATCGATGATTCCCAAAGTCATATTTTGACCTAAGATCAGAGTAAAGTTATTCCAAATTAAATTCTTTTACAATCATTACCTATTTATCGAGCGATATCGATCCACCAAGAGGTCCTTAACGTTACAACATCCCGACCCGCTGGAATCTCGCCTAGTCGATCCATAGACCAGAGAAGTCAACAAGGTTAATCCTTTCCAATTTTCAACCACCGCCAAGGCCATAAAAACACCGAGAAAGGTCGAGAATTATCGTCACACGACATATATAACCCTTTTCACTGTTAATAATTTTACAAACATACACAAGCTGTCAGATTGTTAGGACGTGTGGTATACTGTACCTATGTATGTGATAAGTTGGTATCATTGACGTTGTTTAATTTAATTTGTTGTAGGAAAGCTAAAGTTTATAGATGAATTATAATTAATTTCCACATAAATTTAATTTCAAATTCACGGGATAAATCAAGTGCCTAGTTTAATATTTTAGTAAATCGTTAATTATTTAAGGTACTACAACGCCATCTAGCGTGGGTTGGTAAAGAGAGCTATAATTTGATTTTCACTTTACATTGATTTACATTTTCCACAAATTATATTGCTTAGTTAATAAACTATTTCTGTTGTTTCTATCAAAATGTCCTTTAATGAAATTTTTGTGAAATATATAAACAGTGGTCAATTTCACTTTCGAATGCTTCTGTGTACACTTACGACGATTGTTTCAACTTTTGCAAGTAAGAATGAGATTCAAAAGTAATACGTCGGTTAGCGACAATTCTTTTATACTTGTGCTACCAACAAGCTAGTTTTACCTCGCCAGTTAATTAATTTCTCAATTTAACTCAGCGTCAAAAGCAATATTTACTAGGAGGCCGTAGGAAGTTTGTGCACTAAAAGTTTTATGCAGAAAATATTTTCTACAATGGTTGGTTAAGTTTTACCCAAATGTGTGATATGAACTAGGTACTAGTAAATGAATAAGCAATGATCGAGATACAATCCGACAGAATGTTTTAAACTATTTTTGAAAAATCCTTTTTGTCAACCAACCTTTCTTCGAACAACACACAATTGTCATGTTGTCCCTTCAACCTACACCATAAGTAATTCTCTTGAAAAATAAAGGTGATAAAATTAAGCCCAACGTTGCAATTTATGCCAGCGAGAACGGTTTCTCTTTGCTTGAACTTTATATGTTCCTATAAGTTTACTCTTCTTTGACGGAGACCTCCATAATTCGGGAAGCATCAAACGAGAAACTAGTGTTATCATCGTCCTGGCATGATTATATAAATTATTTAAGCCCTCAATGGATGCTAAACTAGGTGGATCATTTTAGAGGTCAACTCCACGGACGGATCTAAGTTTCTTTAGGTATTGACTCAACATTGTGCTAAAGATAATAAGTATTAAGTAGCCGCCTATTCAAACAAAACTTCCCATATTATTCCGTAAAATAATCTGCTTAACAATATGTTGTAATGTACAGGACAGACTACTGCGCAAACCAAACGATGACCAGTCATAAATGCAAAAATTTACAGGTACAAGTTACAGTTTTAGTCAGGAAAAGAATGTAGTTTAGGAAGCCGCTATAACTGTCACCCACTACCAATGTGATGTAACATTCTGCAAAACTGTTCGAGGATGCACTATTTATCTTATAATAAAAGACAACTTGGCCATACAAGAGCCACGCCGATCAATTGGTTACGGAGGTATCGAAGCAAAAGCTTAAGCTAAAATCCAGCCAAATGCTATTTACTGACAAGCATCTGAACTCAATACAGAAGCTCAAAAAGAATTTCATTAAATAATGACAAAAAATGATTAAAATATCGTTTGTCGTTTCGATTTTGACATAATAAACCCAATACCAGAAGTTATGAAACCATAGTACATACAATTATTAACTAACTATGGCCCAACTAAATCCTGTACATTAATTCAGCATATTTACAAACTGCTAATCTCATCTTTTGATTGTTACATTTTTAATTTTTACACAATTCATTCTTACAATACTGCGGTTAGGGGAATATATTCCAGCTCACATGCTCTACCAAATCGCTTTAACCCTGCAATTAAATTAAAATTACGTTGTGCAAAACCCGTAAAATAGATACTGTACTTGCGAACAGTGGCGTAAACGTATGTATACATTATGTAGTAAATTTGCACCGCTGCTGCAGGCTGCAGCTGTAAATCTAAAGCTTGCTGGAACGCTTGACTTGTTCAAGAATATTCTCGTCCATGCTGCTGCAATATAAAGCGCTTTTACGAAGTATGATTTTTGCGCGTGCACAACAATTTTAAGCGACAACGAAACTGACATACGTAATTGTAGCCGAAGGAAAAGCTTTTAGCGCCAGGCAGTAAACTGAGAACCATTAATAATAATTTGTTTAGTGTCAGACTCATCGTTCGTCTTTATTTCGTAATGTAGGAAAGTTTAATTTAAAGGGTTAATTCGTTGATTCTTAAACGAGAAAGCTAATTGTGTTAACTTGTGAAATTACAGTAATTATTACGAGCACATCCTATTAATGTGTATTAAATACTAAAGAAAAAGACTGACAACATTATTTTAGTTTTGCAATAAAGTGATATGCTTTTTATGTAAAACATAAGAAATATGCTCTTTCAATGTCAATGTAACAAGTCCATTTTTTTGTAAAATCATATTTTTTTAGTAAACATTTGTTTCTTATAAAATACAAGAATATTTATAATAAAAACATAGAACGGAATAATATTTACTATTTTATTATTCTTGAAAGTAACCGCCCTTGGACTGTATTTTTTTTTGCAAATATGTGGCAATCGTGAAACTAGTTTTTGGAGGATATCTACTGGTATAGTTTGCCAGGTAGTCACTAATTGCTCCCAGAGTAGCTTCTGGGATGTTGGACAGTGGCGTCGTACATTTCTATCTAACTCATCCCACAAAAACTCGATAGGATTAACCCATTCACGCCGAGAAACAATATTTTTATATAATTTTAATATTTTTATTAAATTTTACTCATTTGACGTCAATTTAAGATTAATTTTTTATAAAAGATCAAAAATATATCATAGTTTTTACAAAAAATGATGGTCCGATATGGGCCCACTAGGTGTATGCCACGTCCAAAATTGGAAATTTTAGTGACACGTCTTAGTTGATGTGAAGGATTTTGAAGCAGGCAACACAAAGGCCAACGTTACACTTTTCACACTGTACGCCCTTTAGAGGTGCAGCTCGGTAAAGTATGCCTTTTTCTTTTTGTATCTGGTACAGGAATTATTCAGTCCAATCTGCCTCGTCTCATTCTATCCGATACTAAAATTTTTTTGCAAGTCTGAACACATTCCCAAAAACTTATTTTGGATGGCTGCTGATTATATCCGCTCAAAAGAAGAATTGCAGTGAATATTTTTAACGCAACCTGTAGTACATTTGGGTCGGGTTCGTCTATAAATAAAGCATATTTTCTTGTTTCAGAAACTATCTTCTCCAGAAGTTTAGGTGAGAAAAATAATTCGAATAAGTCGACACATGTCATACTCGACTATTTAGTATACTTACTTTAGTATACTTACGGTAAAATCTTGTCTTACATACTCTAGATCTCCGTCGATGTTCTGGTGTAGAAATTGTTAGGTGACGTTATCTTGTGCCTATTTGTTCATTACTCCGCATACTTTTATTTTCATTTTCATCAGAGGGTTGTTTTACATCAAACTATATATCTCCTCCCACTGTTTGTGAGCTTGAAACTACAATTTCGGCACCAGCGCTGAACTGTTTTGAACCTTTGAACTGAAGTGATTTGCTGTGCCACCATCGTCTTCGTCCGCTGAGTCTTCGTCTGTCAAACAAGTCGACTCAGGTGGCTCAAAATAAATCTCAGATACGTTATTCTCATCATAAGCTATGTCTATGTATTTTTATGACTTTTTTTAACTTATCTTATTTTCCTGATAGTTTTCCACTTTTTAGTTCAATTATAACATTCCAATTGTAAAGGTTTTGGTATAAATATGATCTTTGTTTGAATTGGAGTGTTATAAATGACATAAAAAAGTGGAAAAACTATCAGGAAAGTAATATAAGCTATGTCTAAAGCCTCTTGCAGTGTAAATTCCACCGAAACAAAGATAAACCATAATTTGACTCCATATATGCCTAGTGGTCCCATATGGGTACATCTAAGTTCTAACTACGTTTCAAAATGTAATATACCTTCTCTCAATACAACCTATACAAGTTAGTATTCTTCAGTATATTTGCAGTATAACAATGTACAGTAGGTACTGTCACAGGAAAGGAAGCTTTGAAAAAATACTTACACTAGTCGAAATCCATGCTGATGATTCACTTTTATTATAACACACTTTTATAATTCAAATAATTCATATAGTAAGTGACCAAAAACTTTGAAAATGTAACCACGGATGTACTGATGTTGAGGCTACACAACTATGATGGCCACTAATTCTGGTAGTATGTACACAGGGGGTAAATTGCTCCAGAATAACATTATAACAGATGGGCCCATATGGTGCCTGTAGGCGTTAATAATGTCGGGCGGTTGCGGCGGACAAACCATATTTATGAGGACATCTTCTCTTTCTTTTACTTGCAAATATTTTTTACAAAGTCGGGAGGTATGCTTGGGATCATTGTCCTGCTGCAAGTAAACCCCTCACCAATTAATTTTACTCCCGAAGGAATAGTGTGGTGCTGCAAAATGTCTTGATAATTACCTTTTTTGAAAATTCCTTCAATTCGATTCAGATCCCCAACGCCGCTAAAGAAAAAATGAACACCAAACTAGCACAGAACCACCTCCATGCTTAACAGTTGGTGCAATTCATGTCGGCAGCATCCTATCTCCAGCTCTTCTTCTAACGCGTCGATTAGTACCGTCGATTAGTACCGAAGACTTGAAATTTGCTTCCGTCCGTTCACCACATATTTATGTCCCAATCTTTATGCTGTTTGGCCCCTTTCAATCGTTTCATATGGTTTTGCGGCCATAGTAGTGATTTTCTGGCGGCTATTCGGTCGTGCAATCCTGCTTCGTTAACCGCCTCTTCACTATTGTGGGCGGCCCTCATTTAACTGTACACGAATTTCTGAAACTGTAAGTCATCTGTTTCGTTTAGAAATGTGTATCTTAAATCCTCATTCGGTGTAGTCACTTTGGGTCTTCCGTATCGTCATCCTGGTGCTGTGGTTCCGGTTGTCTGATAACGTTTCAGCAGTCCTTGCACTTCCCGATAAGTTTCTATTTTATTACGGTAAGTGAAACAGATCAGAAGAGTGATTATGCCGATACTCTCTACCAGGACAGTAGAAACGGAGGTGGGGAAAAAATCATTTCTATTTCTACGACCAGAGGATGTCCACAAGGGGGAGTTACCTCCCTACTCATGTGGAGCTTGACAGTACACGAACTCCTTTGCAACTTGACCAAACTATATCTTGTCAAGGGTATGCCGACGACATGGTCATTTATGCATGGGGAAAGTTTGAGAATACCCTCTGCGACCTCGTTCAAAGAGGACTTACTACAACGAAAGGTGATGCCAATCAGTGGGTCTAAACATAAACCCCACTAAGACCACTAGCTAGACTATAGCATTCACAAGAAAAAGGAAATCAAGTCTCAAAACCATAAGGATTGATGGGCAAGAGACAGATTGGAAGAAGGAGGTGAAATATCTAGGGCTCATGCTAGACAATAAACTTTCGTGGAACAAGCATGTGCTTGAAGTGACAAATAAGGAAAAAAGGCCTTAATGGTCTGTGGAAACTTTGCACGGAATAATTGGGGATGTAACCCAAAAATAATGCTCTGGATGTATACCGCAATAGTGAGACCAGTGATCACTTATGGAGCAGTGGCTTAGAGCAAAAGAACTAACCTGGCCAGTGCGAGGGCTAATCTTGTCAAAGTGCAAAGACTAGCATATGTATGCATAACTGGGGCAATGAAAACGTGCCCCACAGCAGCCATTGAAGTGGTATTAAACCTAGCTCCTCTCCACATCTTGGTGGAGAGCACAGCGAAAAAGACTACACGTAGAATGATCGGGGAAGGATTAGCTAGGCATACGCTTCAGCCTCCTGATGTAGTGGAAACCTGGGACATGCACCGAGATGATTTTCCAAGGATGTTCAGTTTTGTGAAAAGGTTAACCACAAAGCTTAGTACCAGAAGTGAATGGGACAAAGACACCGTTTCGAAACTTAATAGTAAAACTATCAAATGGTACACTGATGGCTCCAAAACGGCAGAAGGAACTCGAATAAGGATATATGAGCCTAGAACCAAATATTCCGTAAGCTTGGGGATGTACCGAAGTATCTTCCAGGTGGAAATACACGCTATTGGAAGATGCGTCCAATTCAATATCGATAGAAGCTATATAATGTCCGATAGTCACGCAGCCATTAGGGCGCTGAACTCCAACGTGATCAGCTCCAAAATGGTTTGGGAGTGCCTAGACAAATTCAACGAGCTAGGCAAAAGAAATACGGTGACCCTGTTGTGGGTGCCGAGACACGCCGGAGTGAAAGGGAATGAAATAACAGATAACCTTGCCCAAGAAGGGAGCCAGAACACCTTTTGTGGGGCCTGAACCTTTTTGCGGGATAAGTAACAGTGTAATACTGGAGAAGCTCAAAAGTGAAGTAGAGCAGAGAAAATCCAAATACTGGGAGAATCTCCACGGTATGAGGCAAGCTAAAACTCTTTGGGAAAATTTAACCAAAAGAGATCCTCAGAATGCATTAAGCTCAGCAAAGCTAATATTCGCATATTGACAGGGATCCTCTCAGGCCACTGCAAACTGAACGGACACCTAAGTAGGATCGGAATAACAAAAGATGCCGAATGCAGATTTTGTGGGGAAGAGGATGAATCACCCATTCATCTACTCTCAAATTGCTCTGCACTGTGCTATTCAAGGACCTTGCACCTAGGAGCACATGAAATTGAAGAGGGAGAACTACCTAATCTGAGGCCTTCCGATATCCTGCACTTTCTAAAAGGAATCGGACTAATTAGCCAACTGTAAACACAGCGAGAATGGGGGACACAATAGATCTTTTAGGTCGCAGTGGATTATCACTCCAACACCACACATATCAATTATGCCGATAGACCAGTGATCCTTTTATGGTACGACCATGGTACCAAAGAACAGAAGCTTGACATTTATGCTTGGTAGGCAAAGTGTCTGGACATATAGGATACAGTTAAAAATCAAATCAGCTGAAGCAAAATAGCAATCTAGAACATTAAACTGTCCTAGATAGCAAATTTGTTTTATCTGATTTGACTTTTAATTGAGTAGTACGTTCTACTAGCTTTTGTAGTGTTGCCCCCTGTAATATTTGTTGTATTTGTACTTCTCATACGAAATATACATACGTATATCGAACACACTCTGCAGCATTTCTTCTGTAATGTTTTGCCCTTCATTGGTAATTGCAGCTTGCCTATAAAGCCGATTGATATTAGCTATATATTTTCCAGATAACCAAACAGGAAGAAATCGAGAGGAGTCAAATCCGGTGAATTTGCTGACCAGCTATTGAAGCTTATTAATCTATTATCATACAAGTGCTCTAGACAATTTAATGTACTCCTTGTTTTTTATTAAGAAGACCTAATTTAAAATAGCCCGCGAAAATAGAGGCTTACGATTGGTTTATTGCCGGTTAGGTTTACACTGCCCAAATATGCTAGATTTTAACGACGCCATATTATAAGCACAGCTGATTTCGTTAAATATTTTTCTATTATCTTTTTGTGTTTCTACTACGATTAAACAAGAAAATCAGTTTTTTTTTAACTATTTGATGGTAAAAATGGATCCACAGCCTAGTATAAGTGGATTATCAATATCAATAAAGAAAACACAGACAACACTGCAAATTGCAAACACTTTAGGTAACATACATAAATAGTAATAAATATGATATTTATATTTAACAATATTAATAGGTGTTTCGAAGTCGTGTTTCCATATTCTTGGTGAATATAAAGGTAAAGGACTAAGTTTACCATCATTAAAACGAG
>ML217113.1:591-11576 GCA_004785975.1 Popillia japonica
TTCAACCCAAGCATGTAGAATCACACCCTTTTATGAACCCAAAATTTCATGTTCTTCAGTGATGACCTCCACCGCAAATTCTATGTATGTATATATGAAAAATAATGCCCACAACATCGATTCCAGGCATTCTATTTTGTTTTTTTTTGGAGACCTCTAGAAGCGGAAAAATGTCAAGCACGGACAATGGAAGCAATTTAAAGGCCGTATTACAGTACCATCATAAAAAAGGGTTATGGTCGCTATAAACTGCCCTTCAGTTTAACTTACCGTAAAATGTTACGTTATTTTTTCGTTCTAGTACACGTCGAGGATACCACGAAAGATAGATTTTTTTAAATCTTTTCCGAACTTTTAAAGAAGGTGTTTGTGTGTCTGGACAATATTTACCATCTCTTAAGACCGTACGAGGTTGTTTGGTATTAGTGTCAGTAAAGTTTAGATTGTGAGTGCCTTTATACACAGCTGTTGCCAGTATAATATGCACGCATAGTTGGTACATAGCTTTGTTTTCATATCAAGGTAAGAAGTAGCATTGAGTAGGTATGTAGTTGAGTACTGTATAATACATGTACTGTAGCCCACATGTCTGTACGTATTAGGGGTCGTAAGTAGTTCCCTTCCTTAATTAAGTGTATTACGAGGGATATGCTATAATTATTGAGAATTGAAAAATGTAATTATTGTTGTCTATTAAATAGTGCATTATTTTATCTGTCAATTGCAGTTTAGTTTGTGCAATTTTGTTATTGAAAAAAATAGAATTATCTTGAGAGAACTTTCGGATAATCATTTACTCATCATTGGGTACTGTTTATAGATAATATAAAGAATTTGAATGAGGTTACAAGTCGATGGTACCCAGAAAAGGAGCTGGCTCTCCTTTAATAATAATATTAATAATAGTTTATTGCCCAACGGGTACACACCAAATAACAGGACAAAAGTACATAAATACATGCATACCGAAAGAAACATACTTAAAGTATGTAACAGTAACACACATAAATATTTAAAGTAATATTTCGAATTAATACAAAGTAAGGTGACAGACGATAAAGAAGAAAAAATAATTAAATTTAGTTCCAACAAAAATGTCACTATAAATGTTATTGGCGTCTATTGGTATCTGTGTTAATGATGCTCTAAACCAAAGATTTGTTTTCGGAGTGTCATACAAGAAAGTTGGATTTGTTCTGGAACTAGCCGAGAGCTCAGAATAATTAATTTCTTATTTCAGTAGTTTATAGAGGAAACGAGCATTTTTTATTTTCCTGCGGTCTTGTAATGATAGAATACATAGCTTTCAAAAATCGCCGCTGAATGCGTTCCACTGCCATAATATGATTATTATATATCGGATATCAAATTATAGAGGCATATTCCAATTTGCTAACTATAAATGAAAAGTGTAATTTTTTAAGCAATTCGATATTGGTAAGTATTTAGATAGCCGTGTGATGAAACCTAGGGTTCTTGAAGCTGCAGCACAAACGGTTTCTATGTGGCAGTTGAATGTTACCTAAGCGTGAGTCAAACATCACTCCTAGATCCTTAAAAAATCCTCAGAACTTGGCCATCTGTAGTGTATGTTGCAGCAAACAGGAGGGCTTTTTCAGTCATGGAGATTACATAACATTTGTTGATCTTTAAAAGCAATGCCCAGTCAACAATATAATCTATACTGCGTTGCAAGTCTGTACAGTTATTATTGTTAGATATACTGGAGAATATGTTAATATCGTCAGCATAGCCGAGAGTTGAACAAGGTATAAATGTTAGAAGATCGTTGATAAATATTATAAATAATAACGGTCCACGATTGGAACCTTGTGGTACTCCTGAACGGGATATATATTCTCTAGACCTAAAGCCATTGTAAAATACAAAAGTTTTTCTGTCGCGCAAGTATGAAGTCATAAGAAATATTAATGCAGGGGCAAAACCATAATGGTGTTATTTATCCAATAATATTCCGTGATGTATTGTATCAAAAGCAACGACAGTTTTTTGTTATAGCCGAGCGAGTCTATAGGCGAACTGCGACAATTTTTTTGCGCCAAATGCGTTTTGTCAATTTCCGATTCTAACCGAAAATTTTCCATTACTTGAGCTGAACTCATGGTATCTAAAAAAATGTATTTATCACACGGACTGCATCACGCACTTCTTGATTTGTTGGTGCCGCAATTTCTTAATTACAAGGTTCCTCTTCCTCTTCGTCATTCGAATTTTCCAATTCATCATTACTAATCCCATGTTTAACCAGATTTAGGTACTATATGACTATCGGAGTAAACGTCAGATGTCGTCAAATTATGATCAATAGTCGCAAAGTCTTCCACTTCAAACGTATGCAAGTGACATTGTGTTGTATCAAAATTTGCCCACCTTTTTGGGAGTTTATACAAAGGTATGTCGAATTCATCATCTTCGATGCACTGACTTATTTTGTTGACAATTTTGCATGTTTGCAATTGTTGTCGTAGTAACCTCATTCCAAGCTTCAGAACTCCTTTGATGATCCATCTCGTTTTCGATAATGACATTTTAGGCTACATATTATTCCTTAATCCAATGGTTGCAATACACTTGTACAGTTTGGAGGAAAAATTCTATTTTTATATTCTTTAAATTGTGTAATATGGGATGCGCCGAAGTTATCAACAAGTAGCAGCACCTTTCGTTGCTTAAGCTCTTGGTCCTATTTTCGTAACTCGTCTCCAAAAATTTCTGAAGTCGTTCATGACTTTTTGTTTACATGATAGGTTACAGGTAATGTTTTAATGTTTTTAGAACATCGTGGGTTTTTTGATTTTCCAATTAGGATAAGTTTTCCATTCTTCAGCTAATTTTCCTCCTATGCATTTTTCCTATTAACAGATGAGGGTCCTATCCGGCAAAAGCTTATAAAAAATTCCGGTTTCATCAGGGTTAAAAATAACTTTACCTGTATATACTTCTCGCAACTTTGGCCAGGCATTCGTCCCACGACTTCTCTGTTTTTTCAAGATTGACACTTTTTGCCTCAAGACCAATTTGTCCAAAGCTTATCCCATGCCGAAGCTTAAAACGATCAAGCCACCCACCAGAATATTTGAATTCTGGATGTTCCAGTAAGCGTCCAAATTCTTCTGCCTTTTCCATTAGTACTGACCTATTTATTGGCAAATTTGCACTTCGAGAAAACCAGTTAGTTAATTAACGCACTGTCGAAGTCAGGCGTTTCACAAAACCTAGGTTAAGTTGTTTATGGCTGTTAAGATCTGAGGTTACTATTTTCTACAAAGTACATCTATAAAATGCCGATAATACCAAAGATGGAGTCTAGGGAATTTTCCTGCCTACATACCTATGTATTTCAATTGACATTAAACACGAGGTTCATCAGAATTTGATACCGTTATATGCAATGCTTTTTACATTATCTACTAGGTATAGGATATTTTAGAGACTAAGACCGTTATGACGCTATGTCCATGTTGCCGCTATAACCGATGACGTTATAAGGCAGTTCTACTGTATATGGCATCTAGTTGCTTAACTGCTAATCGCAAAAACATTGCTGTGATGAAAAAGATAGCGGAAGATGACAAACGCGTTACCTATGCAATGATAGAGTCAAATTTGAAGATTGGATCCTTACAAGTAGTGAGATCAGTACTTTATTTGAAAAAGGTCGTAACTTTGGGGTGCACCCTATCATTATCTGACGGATTTACAAGAAGCAGAATGTGTTCGAATTTGCCAACAAACTTTAGATATGTTAAATATCGAACATCATCTTTAATCACCGAATTTGGCAATGTGCGACTTCTGGCTATTTTTTGAGCTCAAAAAACGTTTGAGAAGGAAAAGATTCCTGTCAGAAAAAGAGATTGCCATCGCCGTTAAGTGCTTTTTCTCGATAGTATTCTTAAAGTCATTCTTCCATGCGATATTGTCTCAAACAGATAGGAGAATGGAGTCATTATATGTAACAATTTTGGCAGCAACTAATTTATTTCCGCATTTAATCACTTTTGAAATATCGAGGAATGAGGAATGAACTTGAGCATGTTCTAGCTCGGCTGACTCAAATAAAATTTTGAATAATGTGTACCTAAGTATTTAAACTTCCTTACATATAAATCGAAAACTAAGTAAAATATGTTTGAAAATGCTAAGCACTGCACAGATGGTTAGTTAGGTATGCATACATTCTTACCAATCTTAAACATTTACATTTAAAACTTGCGAAAATCACGTCGCTAAACAGAAATATTTATATCGTGTTGGCAAGTGTTAGAAATGAAATTAAAATAAATACGTACGTATTAGTGATAACTTGCAAAGGTTGTTAAAATATCACATCCACGAAATGCGTCTCCCCAAAAAACAAACGAGAATTGGAAATTATAATTAGGATTATATACGACCACCGGTTTGACAATTGTTTATCAACGCACCCCAATAAATATATTATCGCTACCATAATTATGAAAGTTATTTTTACGTTATGTATGGGATACGTTTCGTGACAGATATTCTGGCTTGAAAAACTCATTTATCATAAAGAACGGTTACGATTTACATAGATTCAATCTTTGCGTCTATCTTTGTACGATACTGCTTTAGGCGACGAAAACTATAAATTTATTAAACTTTTTTTTGTCAGTGAATGAACGCCTAAGTGGCTTACTGTGCCAGTCGCTGTTAAAATTGTGTATTTTTGCGAAAGCATCCACCGTAATGTTTTGACAAATTTCTGACTAAGATGATTTATTTCTTGCATTAAATATTACGCAAATTGAATATATTTAACAAAAATAGTGATTCAGTTTTTATAAATTCTGACTTTTTTTTAAGGCTGTGTATGATTTCGTTTCCGTAGTTCTATATTTGTTCTTATTTTTTGCCAGTGTGAGGTATATTTGCACAAATATTCTATTCTATTCACACAAAAATTTTTTAAGAAATAAATTTCATTCAACTAGATTAGATTCAATTAGGTTAATAGAGGGTTATTAGGCACAAACTGTTTTTTAGTATTGTGAGATCCTTAAACTTATTAATTTCTCATCCTAACTGATATAGCTGTATTGTCATACTAGTGGCGATAAAACCATATAAATGCACAATGCCAATCTTAATTTCAAAGAATGTTTTCTCTCCTTATTTAGCCTTTGTGCCAATTCTATAATCTCAAATCACTAAAATTATTTCTTAAATTATTAGTGGTGCTAATATCAAACTTTCTAGGCATGATTGGTCATATTAGCTTAGGACATTAGTCAAATAAAGAGACAGTTTTCGTTAAATAACAAAAGACTTGGCAAAATCTAGATTAAAGCATTATTAATTATTAACCTCTACAAGATCAAAGAATTAGATATATTTTCAAAGGTTGGTGCTGCAAAATTAATATAAGTACATATATATAATGAAACTATTGGTGTTAGAGCAAAATTTGCAGAAAAAATATCCTTAGGAAGGGTTGTTTAGAAGCATAAATGGAAAAGTAAATTATTGTGTCATAAATGGAAGCAACTCTGAGGAAACCAAAGTAATAAAATTCTACATCTACATCTATTCAACGATAACAAAATTCTCTATCATTCCAAAGCGATTTAACTGAATTTTTGGCGTTCTGTATAGAGACCTCTAGGAGCTACGTTATTGGTGTAGTTACAAATGAGAATTTTTGAAGCAATTTGATTATCTGGTGGACTGGATATAAGTTCAGAAAGACGTTCAATGGAGCTTGTTCAAGTTGGTCCATAAATGACGTTTCCATATTTATCGTTGGGGCTTCAAATTGTGTTTGGCTGGAGTTCGCGATATTGACACAGTTACGTTAGTTGTATAAAAAATCAAGATTTTAGCGAAAGACATTAGTTGTCAAAAGTTTTTTAAAACGTTTCTCAAATTAAGCACTAGTAAGGTGAAAATTTAATAAAATTATGTTTAGTCATCGAATTGCGTTAGAATGTCATTAACTTGAAATTTGGAATCATTGGATCTACCATTGCGTAGGTTTTCTTTTCTAGAGTGAATGTTTTATAGATCAACAATTGGAAATAAATATATCAGAGAAAAAGAATGTCAAAACGTGAAATAGAGGCGTACATTCTTCTTGCTCTTTTGTGATTTTCTACCAATTACATTTTGATTCTAGCTTCAAGTTAGGGTTGCTTTAAAGCTTATTTCGAAACAGACTTGCCTAACATACTCGAAAACCTTTTGTTTATAGAGTATGACTGCTGCTAAAACTTATTTTCTTTTATATCTTGATATGTTTTTATTACAGATAAAATTTCGAAGGCTAGACTAGAATTGCATCGGTTATTAACATTACAGGAAGTGTATGACTGCTGCATGTGCTCAGCCACTCTACTACCTACCATTCCAAAATTTTGAGTGCGCTATAATTTTGCGCTTAATTTGTGCTGTTTTGCTCCATAAAAAGAAAATTTTAAACTTTCAGCTTAACAGTGACGTAGAACTGTCTTTTTAGGCAGGTTAGGTACATACATATATGCTAGCTATTCCACCGACCCATTTTGTACTGCAAAAATAAAAATTTGTGCTGCAAAAGAATGGTTTTGAGCTTTCATTTTAACTGAGAAAATGAATGACTCTATTTTTGACGGGGTTAGAGACATGACAGTCCTGTCAATTCCACAATTCTCTTTTATAATTTTGTTTTGACGTTGTAAGGTGGTGGCTATAATTTTTTACCATTTTGTGTTTCAAAAAGAAAAACTTGTGCTGCAAAAAGAAAGTGTTGTGCCTCTATTTTTACCAAGCTGTAGGCCTTTCTTTTCGGCCAAAATTTTCAGTTTGCAAAAAGACAATTTCAAACTTTCATACTAACTAGAACATAGAAATTTCTTTTTGGTGTGGTCAGATCATGCCAGCCCCTCAACCCTCGTATTTCAAAATTTTGAGTACGCTATAATTTTTTACCATTTTGTGTTGCAAAAAGAAAATTTTGTGCTTTTATTTTTAGCGAGCTGTAGACCTTTCTTTTTGGCCACAATTTTCAGTATACAAAAAGACAATTTTAAGCTTTCACACTAACTATGACATAGATATTTCTTTTTGGTGTGGTCAAATCATGCCAGCCCCACCCTTATATTTCAAAATTTTGAGTACGCTATAATTTTTTGCCATTTTGTCTTGCAAAAAGAAAAACTTGTGCTACAAATACAAAATGTTGTACCTCTATTTTGACCGAGCTATAGGCCTTTTTGCCCACAATTTTCAGTATGCAAAAAGACAATGGTAAGCCTTCATACTAACGATGACAGAGAAATTTCTTTTTGATGTGGTCAAGACATGCCAGCCCCTCAACCCTTATATTTCGAAATTTTTAGTACGCTATACTTAATTGGCGTACTAAAAATTACTTACGTAATTTTGTGCTTTTACTTTTACCGACCTGTAAGCCTTTCTTTTTGGGCACAATTTTCAGTATGCAAAAAGACAATTTTAAGCTTTCATACTAACTACGACATAGAAATTTCTTTTTGGTGGGGTCAAGACGTGCCAGCCTCTCTATCCTCGTTTTTCGAAAGTTAGAGTGTACGATAATTTTGTGCTGCTTTGTGTTGCAAAATAAAAAAATTGATGCTGCAAAGGAAAGTTTTGTGCTTTTGTTTTAGAGAGACATGCCCATCACACTATCCAGTCCTTTTAAAATGTTGAGTATGCTATCATTTTGTGCTTAGGTATTTTCCTCTATTTTATGCCACAGAAAACAATTCTGTGGTTTCATATCCAACTTGGCATGTCACCAATCCCGAAAAAATGAATATGCTTCTGAATTTGTTTCTATCAATATCATTCATTTCACTTCAATTTAACGAACTTGAAGTAAATTTTTCCATTGGTTGGAGAATTACCAAAAACAAAGTTGACAAACAGCTTCATTCTAACAATTTGTCAGGTTGTACAACGCCTTAGTTTACCAGTTATCATTGATATTCTGGATTTAGCCAGTCTCTAGCATTTATCATCTCAACAGCTCCTAATTTACTGCCAACACAACCATCAAAAGCAGTAGTAGATGACTGCATTTATTATTTGGCCTCAAAAATTGGTCGAACATTCTATATTTGAATGCCAAAGGTGGCAAAGACTCAAAGGAGAACATGTTCATGAAATGCAAATAGATGTGCAGTTCGATATACATTTCGATTTCGTTTGGACACAGCATTATTTCATTTTTTTCAATTTTTTTGCGACACAAAACGGTACAGAATAAACAAAAAACTGTAGTTAGAGAAAGTCTGATAGCTCGTGAACTCTCGACTGATCGTAATGATACTATGCTACTCAAATTATTTGTATCCATACCATTCAATGCCATTTAAAGAAAAAAAAATTGCCGGATTGATCTCTGTAACAGGCAAGCGTACTAAAATTAATACGACACCAATCATGTATTTTTTCACAAACACTAAGTATTAAAATCAATCTGTGAATAAAATGGATATAAATATGCGATAAAGCAGATGCGTGTACACATTTAAACATGTAAATTTACACTGTCGTTGAACAGGTTTTATCTCGAATGGCGTATATCTGAAAATATTTGCATTTCGAGTCATGCACATAAATTATTTCGAATCCAAATATCTAACGCTGAAACGAGATGAAGCGAAGCCGTTGCACTTTACTGTTTAGCTGCACGATCAGCATTTCCAGTGAGGTTGGATTTTTGCGTTGCACAGGTTAGATAGACGGTAGAGTACAAGCGAGATGGATATAACATTGCCATTCGATAAGCGGAAATCAATGCAAACATTTTCGAAAGGGTTTCAATCGTGTGCATTTTCAACCAGGCATTCGTAGAAAAAGCAAGTTAGGAATATAGATACGTCTAGGATGAACCTACCTTAACCTACATACATCCACAGAATCTACAAGTTTGGAAATGTATGCAAGTCAAAAGCCGGTTGTGAGAGTTTTACATAGGAATATACGAGAGATACAGCCCTATATAGTGCAAGCAACCCCTAAACCAAGCCAGACGATAATCGAAAAGAGGATCATTAGTTGAACAATAGCCTGCAGCCCGAAAGAAACTACAATGACACAAGGGCGTAGCCCGTTTTGTCCCTCGTTGGTCGATACGCCAACATGGCCGACGGTTTTCCTCTATTGCCCAACATGGCACCCGGGCCACACGAACCAAAACAAAACCCGACTAAAAAAAAACTACACAGCCAGTGTCACCAACTATTTGTCGCAACCAACTTCCATACACAAAACATATAAATACAAGACGAAAATAAAAATAGTACGAGAGTGCAAAATATTGGTATACATTAGACTGAGTCGGTGTTTTGTGCGTTCTACATAGGTCGTTAACGTCTTGTATAAACCGATGAAGATTCTGCGGATGAACTATTGAGGTAGGTCAACCTTTTACATGTATCAATTCGTCGATATCCGATCAACTAAGCGCCGTAATTCTTCTGGATTTTTATTGCAGTTGTTTTTATGTGTAAATCGATTATTTTCTGTGTCTGATAGCGGAGTTTTTTGCCGTTTTTTTAACTGGTTCTAGCTGTAGGGATCGCGAAATTTAGTATCGATTAGATAGCTCTCTGCTTTCGTATTAAGCAGGCGCATATAGTCTCTCCGATCACTTCCGTTCCGTTGGGATCGTGTATTCTAATATTAGCATTATCTTGCTTGCTATAAACATGTATATTAGCTTCGGTGTTGTATAAAATTTATAATTTGTTATTGTTATTAATTGCATTGATGGGATACAAGAGATAAAAAAGAATTAAGATAAAAAAGTAGTAGTAGCCTGGTGATAATTTTATTTTATTTATTCATTCTTTAATCGGGAAAGAAATATATAATTAATATGCGTCATCAGAAGATAATTTATTAAATCAATTTTTCCAACACAACGGACAACAAAATTTAGAGCGTTATTTTAAAATATTACCACCAATTTGCTTCAGTTTATCCTGAATATATTGACAATCATTTATTACCTAATTCTTCTAAAATTATTTCCTAAACATTGGATTTGCCTGTTAAAAGAAACAAACTCAAATTTGAATGTATCACGGCTCTGGAGCGATATGCATTCGGAAATGTTTGAAAAATTTTTGCTGATGCGAGTACTATTAAGAACAAATAGCACTTCAGATGGCTTAAACTGCTTTAGAAATCCAGAGCTTTTTATGAGTCTCCTTTTTTTTGTCTCCTCTTCAGTTCAGCTAACATTTTCCAATGCATTTTATGGCAATGACAATCCTAATCAGCACATTTTTCTCAGTACCTAACCACATTCTTCTTCTTCTTGTAAAATCTTGCAAACAACCAAGAATAAAATGCATCATAAGTGCGCTTAATGAAGACACACTCTCGTTTCCTTCATAAACGGCAGCTAACTTAATTAATCTGTAGAAGCCCATTAATACAGTGGATAGCTTTTTTTGATGGATTGTATAGCATCAAAGGAGTTGTAAGCTATATTGATTGCCAACACAGAGATCTATATAAATGAAAAAAGATCAGCTTTGAAACTCTCAAAACTTTGAAATTATAAGGGAGGTGTTGAATTTTAAAGCAGTTTTGCAAAAAAAATTGTAAAACATATGAAAAAAAAAAGTATTATTGGCCCCACCAACCCCCCTTTTAAATTTTGAGATTCAACTTCAACTAAAAAGAAAAGGTTTTGAAATTTAAAACTTGTTCCAAATTGTGTGATTTAGGAATTTGTGATCACTGGTTCTTGTGTATCTTTCTCACATTGTCCAGATTGTTGCTTGTTCTAATAATTACACAATTGGTTACTTCCAGTAGTAGGAATTTGCATAGCTACTAATTCAAACAAGAAACAATACACTTTTCCACTGGTGGAAGAATTAGACAAGCTAAACCAATTATTCCAGGATTTATTCTAGTAATTTTTGGGCCACTAACCCTCCTTTTAAATTTTGAGATTCAACTTTGAAACTTTCAAAATTAAAAAG
>SMLS01058164.1:0-12598 GCA_004785975.1 Popillia japonica
AAAAAACATTGATAAAACTGAAAAAATTATAATCTTGATTACTAATACACTGATTAAGTTTCAAAATGAATTAATTCGTCAAATATGCTCTTTCAATTTGCTCCAAACCATCAATTGGGTTGAAAGTACAATAATATTGTATGTCCTAGTGCTGTTGCTTATCAACACAATACTGCTTTTTGAAGACTATTCTTTTGAGCACTTCAAGAAGCTGGATCTTGTTATAACATTGTTCAAAATAAATGTTGTTTTCTACTAAAAATTGCGCTATTTCTGATTCATTATTAGATGCATTTGGAGGCTTCTTGGAATGAGATGAGATAATAATTTATTTAGATGATAGTTAAGAGCTTTGCTTTAAGAAGAATGTCAGATATTGCCAATATTTGTAGGTATCCGCCATAAAAATGGCTACCACAATGTACTCACTTGTGCCAAAAATAATTTAACCCACAGCATAGGGGTCTCTATAGCAGCCGCATTTTCTATACAAGGTCAAAATGTGGGAGTTTCAGTAAAATATCCATTCGTTGTATGCACAACATGAGATATTGTTTACCCTGTATTGGTCACACCTTTTACATGATCATCAGGGGAATGATCCATACCAATTATACTTAAAACGAAGTTTTTTATCGTCTTGTTCTTATCACTAGGTAATTGATGATATGTCAAATGCAAAAATAATTGCTTGTCCTAAATCACGTTGTTGTTGTTAATAATTTGTTGTATCACTAGCATTGAGTATTTGTAACATCCAGTTTATTTGTTCTGTGTGAACTGTGCTTTAAATCTATATCATTAACTGAACTAAATGACAGAATCATTTACTTATGTTATTGGTTAGGTGTTAGTTGCTATAGTTGGTTAATTTTTGGATCTTCTTTCTTTCAATAAGCTTCACTTGAATCATCAATTTTTGATTTTCAATTATTGGAATAATATCTAATAAAGTTGTAATAAGTCATACTAGAATAAACGGGAATCTGTTTGCCACTAAATGGCTTGATTCTATGTAACATTCAATCTTTGAAGACATTAGAAATTAAAGCAGATCTCAGATTGCTAACGCCGTTTTCGAAATGAAGGAAAATAGGACAAAATCTGCTAGCTGTAGTTATACTAAAGCAGTTTGTCTAAATCCAGGGGCAGCCAAGAAATGGCAAGTCTTCATTGACCTACTGAAGAAATGTATGTAGATGAAAAATCTGTTGTGAATACACCTGTAGTGGTTTTCAAGCTGTATTACTTGTCCGGTTACTACTGCAGCTGTAAAGTAGTCTGTATGCTTGGCTATAATCTGTTTTCTACAAGTCTAGTCTTCCACGAGGACGGATGCTTTACCACGGCGACCACCTAGCCAATGGAAAATGTATGTATTTTAATGCATTAAAAATAATGCAGTACATTTTTGCCAAAATGCTACCATTTCTTACGATTTAGAATAACGAGAATGTATTTGATTGATTGATGAACCTATTCACCTTATTATTAGCCCAATTAAGGTATTCGATCTTAGTTCGGTGTGGCTGGAATGTTGTATTTTTTTGCCTAAATGCATCTACACCATAGAATGTCTAGTACGTCGACGCAAAACTTAAATCCATTCTAAACCATAGAATGGAAGCCTATAGTGTTGAAAATTACCTCGACAAAAAGCTTACTGGCGTTGTGGCAGACACTGAAACGTTAACCAAACTGGTGCAGTTACCACACAGAAGCCTTTACAATGTATTGCTTGGCCATAATCTGTTTTCTAGGTTCCAACTTTAGTCTGCCACGAGGACGGATGCTTTACCACCGCGACCACCAACCCAACTTTTAGCCCAATTACGATATATTCGATCTTAGTTGGGTGTGGCTAAAACGTAGTATTTTTTGTCTAAATCCATTCTGAACCATAGAGTGGAAGCCTATAGTGTTGAAAATTACCTCGACAAAAAAGTTTATTGGCGTTGTGGCAGACGCTGAAACTTTAACCAAACTGGTGCAGTTACCACACAGAAGCCTCTTAAATATCCATAACGTTAGGCTTTTAAGTTTCTTATTCTGATTTTGCAAAAGATTGATACAAGTTTCTTTGCTAGCATTTAGCAGAGCGTTTTTTTCCAGATAGAATCTCTTTCTTCTGCATTCGATTGTTCTTAAGATATTTCCTGAGTTGAATCGCCTGTTTGCTTTCTCTTTTGCCCTTTAATTGCATTGGCATTAAACATTCCTGAGCCAGTTAAAGCTCGAAGATCTACGTGAAATGGCTCATTGAATAATCGTTCATTGTTGTATTGCCTTTTAGCTTTCTCTTTTGCCTTAGGACTTCCATTGGCATTAGCCCTCCCCGAACCAGTTGAAGCTGGAAGATCTACCAAAACAGAGGTCTGCCGTGAAATGGCTCATTGAATAATCGTTCATTGTTTAGCTTCACTTGTGACTACAGTAAGTGTGTAAGCTTACTTGAATTAATATTGCAAAAAAAACGCGAGAATAAGAACAAATCCAACCAGTTGGTACAGTTGGTTAATCTTTCGATCTTATTTCTGTCAATAACATTCATTTGAATCATCAATTTTTGACTTTCAATATTTCAATAATATCTAATAAATTTGTAATAAGTCATACTAGAATAGACGGGATCTTTTTGCAACTAGGTGGTGTGATTCTAACATTCAAGACTTTGAAGAGGTTATAAATTGAAGCAGATCTCAAAATCTACCAAAAGAGAGGTCTGCTGTGAAATGGCTCATTGAATAATCGTTCATTGTTTAGCTTTACGTGTGACTAGAGAAAGTGTGTAAGCTTACTTAAATTAATTTTGCAAAAAAAGAGGCGAGAATAAGAAGAGATCCAACCAGTTGCTACAGTTGGTTAATCTTTGGGTCTTCTTTCTGTCTATAACATTCAGGTGACTCATCAATTTTCATTTTCAATATTGCAATAATATCTAATAAAGTTGTAATAAGCGATACTAGAATAGACGGGATCTTTTTGCTACTAGGTGGCGTGATTCTAACATTCAAGACTTTGAGGATGTTAGAAATTGAAGCAGATCTCAGACTTGTTAGCGCCCCTGCAAGGAAGGCAAACTGAACGTTGTTCAATTAAATGAATGACATTTTAAGATAGCAAGTTTGCAAGCATTTCTTAAAGGTTTAGAACCTGTGAAATGCACTGGCTGAATTCTCATTGTATGAATGTAATGAAGTAATAGAGAAATTTAATATTTTTTCTCAGGGAAAAATAATTCTATGAGAATATAAGAGAGTTACAGAATCCGATGCAGTCGATGGGAACATCACAGCCAGTCAGAGGTTTTGGAATTTTTTGACCGACCTGATAGACGTTCTTCGAATCACTACTTCTTTTTTGATGGATAACACTAAAAGCACTGTTATTCGTCTTCTTAGGTCCTTCTAATTGTAAGTTGGTGAACCCAAAACAGCCTTAACTCAAATAAATGAACGAAGAGCATGACTATTAAATTGCACCAGAAATCATCATTCAGAATGCTCTCTGTGGTCTCTAATTTCGAAACCGTATCCCGTGTTTGTTCGGTGGATGGAGCCAAAACTACCCAAGAGGTGGGGGTTGGTGTTCATAAACCGAAGATCAACCTTTCTAGGTCTACCCTAGAAGCATCCCAAACAATGCAATATGTGAATGTCAACCTGGTGTATTGATTTGATCATAGTTTTGAAATCTAAGAAGTTTTTAGATGCAATTTTTTGGATCTTTGGAAAAGCCATCCTCTGTTAAATAGGAGGAGAAATTATAACGAATCTTCTTGAATTTGTCACTTATTGGATATTGATCTGTTTGCTTAGGAGTCTTATATATGTATGTACTAGCTAACTTGGGCTGGCCTGCTCACTTTCAAACTTCCCTGAAAAGAAACCAGAGTTCATTGATTCAATTGGACAACGACCAAACAAACTCACCTTTACCATTGGAAGATTAGAAAAGTTAAACTGAAAAAAGATTTATTACTTTTTCGGCCACTAAGGCTAAATCTCTGCTGGACCTTAGTGATATATGTTGTTAGGGTATGTGATGCCCAAACAAAAACTACCACCTCTAATATGTGCAGTTAGAGCTCTGCCTGAGATTAGAACCATAATTTTTCAAAAAGTTTTCATGTTTATTTATTAAAAATTTTGTAATTAACCAGTTATAAGCGCGCTTGAGTTCATAAAATTGTTGTAATTGATTCTTTGTAAATAGTACTGTAGTAATTATGGAGTCACTAATCCTGCATAAGTATACATAGTTCGATAATTCGTAAACAACACTTACACATACGCGTACAAAACACCTAGCGGTTGCTACTAGTAGATTTAATGACATAGAGTGAGCGTGGCTGAGAACTAATTGCGAAATTTTGTTTCAGGTAAATATTAGCACAAGCTTTTACGGTATTTCGGACGTGGGTGCGTACCTCCGTTCCGCGTGGAGAGGGTCCTCTGCGTGGGATAAAATTCAATGATGGATGGACATGGTTGGACACCTTTTCGATGTTTGGTCGCAGCGTTAGTGTACCTACCAGAGCCTACACGTTGTCTTCCCTACTTATCAAATTATACGCGTGATGTATAATAATTAGTTTACGTCGAGTATGTTTAAATTCTTTTCCGCGATTCCCCGCGGTAATTAATCGGGTTTGATTCGATTAGTACCGATTTTTTCATCGTATTTTATCGTAGATTAGATATATTAAAAGAAAAACAATGATGAGTTGAAAAAACGCAGATTAAAAAAAAACAGTAAACAGATGCGATATTAAAGACATCCTTCCTAACATAAAAAAGCAGGCTTAAATCTACGACACACGAGAAACCAGGCCAGATCATGGCATAATATAATAGCGTCTGTCGGGTTTGAAAATTTCAGAATAGAATTTTGATGTAGTATGTGTTACTCTCGTACATAACCCGTTCTAATTCGTAGTCTATCCCATTTTTTTCACACGTTTTGACAGCTGGTTGGCTGTTACACACGAGCGGACCACGTGTTTGGCATCGCTCACGTCTTCGACGTCATCATAATCATAATCATAGTAAAACGGCCCCCGTGTTATAAATAACTCATTTTTTCAAACGTAGGATTATCCGGCACGTCATAAAACTCGCCTTTTATCTGCCAAACAATACTCAAATGCTTTTGTTGAATTGACAGTATTTAGACTACGTTCGCACGGTTTAACATCAAACATTTTGGTCATTTTAGGGGGCCTATTCTTCGGTGGATGTCAAAAGAGGGAAACATAATAATTTTATTTAATATTCAATATATTTCGGGGAAAAAATCTGTTTTTTACAGTTTAGAGTAGGAATTGAATCGTGTGAACGCGGCCTAAACATGGTATGTGCTAAAACAAAGATAGAAGTGGCTTTTCTATTTATGTTATTCGAGTAGCAGCTCGCCTGGGATTCAAAAAATATTATTAGCGGAGTTGCTGTGGATAAACCAGACACGTGACTTAGGTTAATGTAGTACCGCATCTAGTGAGAAGTAGAAGGGGCTATTCCGATCATTTCTTAAATTAAAGCTAATCAGTAGAAATAACTTCGTGCAGCGCTTAAATGAATAAATTTATTTACAAACATCTGCGATCCAACATAATGATTTCTCTCCTGATCTAATCGATCAACCCTGAAGATTTTTTCAGTTACATTACGGCAAAATCGGCAGGAACATGTATGTATGTAACCGGTGCCAAGTTCAAAATTAGAATAGCACACCGACATAGTAAGTGTTGAAAATCTTGATGTGTGTGCATTTATGAGAAAGTGATGAGTGACGTTCAAATTTATGAATGAATGCGTTTCTTGGATTTAACAGTAGGCTGTTAATCATGCCGCAATCTGTGCTTCAAGAAAAGTAATGCAGACAGAAATATATATAAATATTTATTCTTTTTTTTAAATAACAATTACACGAGCATTATGCCTTTCTATAACCGAATACGCATCCCCTCTCTGGTCAAGATCAGCGCATGCCAAGAAGGTTGCAAACTTGTAACTGGGTGCATGAAGGCTGCACTCCTAGCCAAACTTTACCAAGCAGCTGGCTTTCACAGTCCCAACTCATGCAGGGAGGCACATGAATTTAACGAGAAGTTTAAGAAAACATTCAACAATCGTCACCACCAATCAGCACAGACACAACTGTTAGGGGACCGTTTTATTACGGTTCACTGCCAAATGAATAGATTTTCTACTCGAAAAACCACTCCATATTCAGTTATTGAATGCAAGAGGTACTCAAGTATCCACTCAAACAGTAAGAAGAAAGCTCCATTTAAGGACTGGAACTTCTAAAACCTGTCCATTGTTGACCAAAGCCCATAAAAGAAAAATGTTAGAGTGGACACATCAGCATGCAAATTGGAATGTTGAAGATTGAGTTCGCTGTTTATTCAGTGACGAGACCAGTGCGTGTCTCCATAGCTTAGATGGAAGAGTTAAAGTTTGCGCAGTGCCTAGCGCGCTCGCTTCATAGTTCGGTGGTCTCGGGTTCGAACCCCGGTATGTTCTTTCTGATTTTGGCTTTCTGTAGTTTCCCAAATTCCACGGCGACTGCGGAAAGATAACATCTTAAGTCGGTCTACAGCCGCAGGTGTAATAATAACTCATGGCCAGTCGATGCCCCCTATGATTGGCGCAAGCTGTTGGAGGATGTTAAGGCATGAATTATTATTAATTATTATTAACGTAACTGTCCATCAAGTTTATGGAGGTGGTTCAATTATCGTTTGGGATCAATAGTGTCATGTATCCTAATAAGGTGTATTTGTTGATAATGATGCGCGTCCTCATAGAACAACAACGAACTCTCCAGATCTTAATCCCATAGAGAACGTATGAAATTACTTGAAGATAAGATCAGAAGAAGTGGATCCAACCAATCACCATCAGCTCCGAAGTACCGTTTTGGAAGACTGGCGAAATATTCTTCAGCATTACATTCGCAATTTGATTTCCAGCATGCCAAGGCGTTGCCAGTAGGTCATAAGCGGTAGAGGAGGTCCCACGCATTGTTAATCTTTCAGTGTTTGGTTATCTTTCCAGGCCAAACTTGTCTGTAATACGAAAATTCTTTGTGTAAATTTTATTCTTCCAATTCTTCACTCTAAAAGTGTTTCCCAGAACCATATATGTACATACATATGTACTATACCCCAGTGCTGGATGAGCGAGTTCTCCGAACTTGATGCCCTCTCGTGTGCTTTTCTGGCCAGCGCCAGCACGTAATCGCTGAGGACAGGAAAGTCCAGGTCCCGATGGATTTGTTCATTCCTAACAAGCCAAGGTACTGAGACTATTGTGCGCAGCACCCGGTTCTGCAGGACATTCAGCCTCTTCACCTGTGTTTTGGTGATGGTGGACCAGAACATGACTTCATAGGTGAGAATTGGTCGGAGAAACGTTCTATAAATTAAGAGATTGATTGCTTTGTCGGGAAGTGGTTTCTGAAGGTCCGCCTCGCGTCAATCGTCAGTCTCAGGTATTGAATCTGAGACTTGCATGGCATTTTCATTCCTCCTACAGAAATTCGAGTGGGAGGTGGCTTCCGCTTCATCGACAACGGCACAGAGAAGATTAACTTCGTTTCTTCCAGTTGAGAAGAATGGTTTTCCATCCTGCTTTAAGACGTCTAAAGAAGGCAACGTCCGAGGGCTGAGTCAAGTGAGTTGAGGTCCTTGGAAGAAATATAAAAGAGATGTTATTTTGCGAGCACAAGCGTATGGACTCCTCTGACAACTGAGACGATAAATGATTTCCCATAGGAATTTTTTTCATTCAACCTTCGAAAAATAGCGTAATGCAACAAGTCGTCAAAGCCCTCGGCATCGAGCCACCAACTCTTCGTGCGATCGTATCGGGTATCTGTTCTACCTCCTTCTGCCCATGACTGATATAGATGTTTTGGCACATCCGTCTTGTGTCTTCTAGGTAGATTCTCTCCAACTAACCACTCTTTTCCCACGCCCATCGAGATAATTTTCAACCAATAGTCTGAGATCCTATTGAAGACAATGGGGTAAGCTCATTCTTCGCATCTGTATAGGACAGAATAATGAATGTTGTGCTTGATTGCTTTCTCTATACTTTTCACATTAAATGTTTCGTTGAATAACCTTTAAGATAAACTGATTACAGACATCACTGAGATTTAAAATTCCACGCTCAAAAAAGGATTAAAATTAATTTTAATGTCGGCAAACCCGCCTATCCTCATTAATTTAACACATCTGCAGTACAAATTATCACACATTTACATATTAGGGATAGCATTTTTATTCAACACCATGTATGTAAGTACACACACACAATATTATGTGCGAGTAGTTAATTTTTACAACATGACGCGTATAACGCAGGATATGGTTGTCGTTACCGCAACAACAACTTACAACTAGGCATACATGTAACGTACTTAGAAGGTAGAATTCGTTGAATACTTGACGATAGTACCTGAGGTAATTGTTTTAAAAATTAATTCTATTTCTGTTCGCGAACATGTAAAACGCCATCGATAAACGTATGTAAACATTCCCTAGAGCCTGTTGTATGTTAATGCAGCTTTGCACCGGGTTCGAATTGAATTTCTTTATTAATGCAAACAATGTTAAGAAAGGTAAATAACATGTTTTGTTGGTTTACGAGGGGTTAAACGTCGATTTTAACGATTGATCTTGATAAGGAATGTAATACACCCTAACAGGTCGAAAGACATTAGATTTAATAGCTGTTCCGATACGAATCTACACATTATTTTGATTTTTTATGTTTGTTTCCACACAAGGAACATCAGAGAATAATTACACGTACACATATATGTATATGCATACGTGACAGCTACGCAATTTACTTAATGACAGTTGTATAAAAATAGATGTACGCCGTTAAAATCAATGTAAATTAGTTGAATCACTTATGCTTTGTTCCGTTCATGTTAAACCTGTGATAGAAAACAATAAGAAAGTGGAAATGTATTCGGATTAATACCAATTTAATAGTAAATTAATAGAGTTTAATTGCACTTCACCAGTGAAACTAGGAAGAGCCTAATCATAACGTTTCTGTTGATATATGTAAATCACCTACTACTTGTAATTAGAAAGTTATGCGTTATACAATATCTGTATATTGTCGAGTTTTCAGAATTTTTTATTTTAGGATTTGTTGTTGACTTAAATAGCAAACAAATGTATGCATACCATCAATCGTTTTATTCTAAAAAAGATAGTTTAATAGCAATTATACGCTAAAAAAAACTATTTGTTTGCTAAATTAATGAAGAAATATTTTTTGCCATTTATTTTTTTGTTTTTTTTTTGTACAAATTATCTTTTTAGAGTTCATATTTTCTTAAAAACATGGATTTATTGAAATTATTATTAGGGTGTCAACTTTGATTAATGCAATATCTAATAAAAATGGTAACAGGCAACATTGTCATTTATTTATTTATTAAGACTGGGTGTTTGGCGAAAATATCTAGAAATTGATATCTACCGCAGACGGCCAGGTTAAGGTAGGAAACCCAAGACAACGATCGCACAAGATTATTGAGGATTAATGCTAAACAAAGACGATCTTGTACTGCTAAAGCATTAACAAATGATCTCCAGAATGCAACTGGTGTCGTAGTAAGCGCAGATATCGTTCGAAGATGGTAGGCTGATTTTGGTCTAAAACGGTACCAACCTGCTACTGGACCAATGTTAACGGGCGTCCACCGAAGAGCTCGACTAGAATTTGCTCAAATTCACTCCCATTGGGAAATTGAAACCTGGAGACACGTTTTCTTTTACGGATAAGTCCAGGTTCTGCCTTTCAACTAATTGCCATCGTTTAGAGTCTGGAGAAGACAAGACAAACGATTTGCACAGTATGCCATACGAGAAAAGGAAACGTTTGGTGGCGGATCAATCATGGTGTGGGGTGGCATAACTCTTGATGACCGTACAAACATTTATCTCATAAATAGGGGAACAATGACTGCTGTAAGATATCGGAATAATGTGATAGCTCCAATTGTTGAACCATTTGCTGCTCTACATGGGCTGGAATTTGTATTCATGCATGATAATGCTCGGCCAGACATTGCTAACATCGTAAGGCAAGAGCCGGTTGCCGCCAATATCAATTTTTTAGAGTGGCCACCGCGAACCCCAGATCTTAACCCCATTGAACATCTTTGGGACAATTTCGGGAGACAGATTAAGGCTAAGCATCCCCCTAGGACATTGCAAGAACTGTCAATAAGGCAAGAAATTTAGGCAAGAAAAGATTTCTTTACTAACACGAAGTATGCCAGAAAGATGAGGGCTTGCATAAGAGTGAGGGGTGGTCACAACCGTTACTAACTTTTATTGTTGATTTTTCTATGTGTATTCATTTATTCATCACATTTATTCAATGCGATGGTTCCTTGTTTACTGTAAATTGTTGCAGTGTAATATGATATTTATTTTCGCTTTTCTAAAGCAGGATCTCCAATTCTGGACAATGCCAATGGTGTATGGAAGTTGGTCCAAGGCTTTTTTTCTAAATAATGAAGGCATTTGATCGGTTTTCCTCTTTCTAATTCCTTCTATGGTGTCTTGCTTCGATTGTGGCTTCAGTTGTCGAAAATCTAAGATCGACCAGAAATATCCTTCCATATAACTTATATACAAGGTGTCCGCGATATACAAAGCATGGATTTACGGAATTATAGCTACAACGATTTAGAAACAAAAACATATAATACACCTTGGGTCTATCTGTAAGCGTAAACGAGAAAAAAATTATTTGTCATGTCACAAACTTCGACGCATACTGTACAGCGGCAGCCGATCAGTGTAGGATTTACCCGACGATTACAGCCGTGTGTTCTTGCAAATGGGCAACACATCGAGCCTTTCCTGTAATACATTTTCTCTTGTCTCTCAAAAATGTCCTTTTTAGGACCACCAATTTATCACAAATAAAAGAAAAACTAAATTTTGTACTAGCCTTTACGAAAGAGCTTAAAGCGCCCTAGCATAATTGCACTATTATTACATTGTTTTCATTTAATGCGACTTTCCCTCAGCTTAAATTTTCATTTACCGATCGAAAGCTGCTATTAAACACGCCATTTTCACTGTAAATTCAACATAACATCGATTTTATTGTCATAACATTATTTAACGAAAAACGCAAAGGTACCTCTTTCCTACTTTCGGATATTTTTAAAACGTATGGCCATTGACTTCGTACGATACAATGGTCTAATGTAGTTCAAGGTCGTATAATCATATGCTGCGTCGCTTGCAACTATGATACAGACGTGATTCTATTGATACGTGTACAGTATAGCGTAAGAGAAATGACACCACTCTTCAGTTTCAATGTATTAAATAATTCGTTTTCGTCGTTGTTTTCAGTTATTTGCAACTCTAAATTTTTTATATGGTTTTTTGGTTACTTAAGAAGCAATACGGATGAGTTTTCTTGTACAGTTTGACCAAATAAGGTTTTCTAAAAATATTTTTTTCTTGTTTACGCTTACATATAAACCCATGATGTATTAAATGTTTTTGTTTCTAAGTCGTTATAGCTATCATTCCTTGACTGCATGCTTTGTATATCGCGGACACCCTGTATAGCAGAGGAGCAAGCTGAACCGGCATAAGCCATAACTAATACCAGTTAATTGCTCACTTTTTCCAGGTGAAACTTTTATTAAGTACTTAGAGAAATAAATAAATCATTTATTTACCCGCATGTAATTGTAAATATACAAACAAACGCACATAAAATAACAATTACCAAACCACAGAAAACTAAGGTATGAGTGCGAGCATAGAGCATAGAGAGCAAGGACAGGGAAATAGGCTGTGATCTTCTCTCACGACCCTACAGAAAGTTCAGCAACCCCAAGCGACAAATATTAAAAGGTATTCACATATATGTATATATGTATACACGCAAACCAAAAATGTAAACGTTTCAGTAAAAAAACCCGAGCTAGAAAAACCAAAATTACCTAAAACGCGCATATAGTAATTACTGGTAAAATAGTAATCAAGTCGTAGTCGTGGTCCTAATTGTAGATATTTCTAAAATTTTGTCTAACACCTTTTTTCTGAAGTAGTAAGGTCAAAATAAGAGAATCTTAGGTCGACACGGTAGATGGGGTTTTGGTTGTAAGTACTTACATACGTCTAGTGGTTAGTTACGTTATGGGATAGACTTTTAAGAATGTGTTTATATACTACATGCCAACAACACATGAATGTATTTGAGATTGATATTTTTAGGATTGTCTATAGAATTTTCATACGCCCTGACAGTGCTATAAGAACACACACAGACTATGCCTACATCGCTAACGCTGATATGGAGGAAACCCAAGCTGCAGTAAGTGTGGCAAGTACTCGAAACGGTTGGACCAGCCGCTTTAATATATTGTTAAAAATTCACACTATGCAAATAAGTTGACACTCTACCATTGGTCCCAATCTATGGAGCCGGGGTTTGGAAAACTTATTTTCATTCCTGGTCCAGATTCATTCATACGTATCAAGTTCTCGTGGCGAATTAATTGCTTTTACTAATTTGTAACTATCTAT
>ML217114.1:61-16474 GCA_004785975.1 Popillia japonica
TAATAATAATAATAATAATAATAATAATAATAATAATAATAATAATAATTCATGCCTTAGCATCCCCCAACAGCTTGCGCCAATTACAGGGGGCATCGGCTGGCCATGAGTTATTATTACGCCTGCGGCTGTAGACCGACTTAAGATGTTATCTTTCCGCATTTGCCGTGGAATTTGGGAAACTACAGAAAACCAAATTCAGAAAGGTAATGTCATTAGAACTAATTTTGAAATATTATATAAAACGGTTTATAAATTATATAAAACGGTTTAGCAACGAAATGCTCCCAATTTATAGGGAGCGTCTTCAGCGGCAGATATCAGCAGAATTTGCGATTGCAGAGAGAAAGGAGTGCTCAGAGGGAAAGACAAAATCCATTTTTGTTACCAGATAATAGATTTACTGTATTATTTAGACTTAATATATGTATTTTTATGACCTTAGCAGGGTAATTCCAACAATAGACCATGAGCGCGCCTATTAGACGCATTTTTTGTGCTTATTATATTTTTGGAATCCTTCGACTTTTTTTTATCTATATAGAAAGTGGCTACTACATTCTAGCGTCATTTGGAAAAAATTAACCAATATGGGTTCCAACCAATACGCTTTGCGTCGTGCTTTTAAACATGTCGCGCGTGCTTTAAAGGTTTACTTATAGCACAGAATATCAAACAACTAGAATTTGCACTCCTTGTCGGCGCGTTTGATCTTTTTAAGACAGATTCAGTGACCTTCGGGCTATTCACGCCATTTTGTGTAGAAGAAACGCAGAGTCGGATTGAGAAAAATTGTATCCGTTAACAGGGGAGTATTGACTGAAAATTAGATGCCCTTGAAATAAGCATCTATAGATAATATTCAAAATGGCAAATGCGTAAAATAAGCAATACTCATTTTGTAATAAAATATTTTTTAATATTAGCAAGAGGGAATAAATGTTGTAATATAAATTATAGTACGTATGTAGTACTAGCATCGATAACTTGATGGTTCATTCAATGTAATATTTTTCGTCCTTATTTTGGACCTTTATTTCCATCTACCCACGCGCAATATAACGGTCCAGACACCTTATTGGTTTTACAAAAAAGCCAGCTGTTGTTTGTCACGCCCATCAAAATATTTCTTTCTTTCGATTTATGATTCTCATATGTATGCGTTTGATCTACCGCAGCATAAAAAAAAACCTTTATAAATACGAAAATGCCGTGTGCTGAATAAACTCCGATTCAACGTTTGTTAAACACGTACTTGTTGAATTTATTCGTAAAATTCCTTTTTTATCTAATAATAATAACTATTAACTGGCTAAAGTATAATTAATTTGTTAAATAGTATCTATTTAACGTTTCTCAGTTTACTATCTACAGGGAGCAGCAAAAGTATTCATACAGCTATGCAAATAAGGAATAAGTGTTTATAAAACTATGTTTACTGCTAATAGAAATATTTAACAGATGTCACGTAGAAGTATATCTATTTCAAATGTTCACCTGCCATACAAAGAAATAAAATGTACATAGTGTGATTGTTATGTTATTTATTGGATAAACATGCACTATAAACGCAACGCAAAAGTATTTATACAGCTATTTTAAATACAAAATACAAAGTGATGGCAAAATTTAAATATTTTGTAACACCACCTTTGGCATCGCTAACGGTCCTCAATCGTCTTGGCACGGACTCAACTAATTTGGCGGTATTATAGGTACAGCGGATCTATTTTCGACCACTCTTCGTGTGACCCTGTTCTCCACGTCTCTTTTGCTTCTAATGTGATGTTGCCTGATATGTTGTAATAGATGATGCCATAGATTTTCTATAGGGTTCATGTCGAGAGACTGGGGAGGTGTTTCAAGAAATTTTGGAGTATTATATAATAACCATTCTTGTACAACTCGTGCAGAGTGTTTGAGGTCGTTATCTTGGTACAAGAAAAAGTCATCAGCAATTCGCAATTTCTTTGCACTTTGTTTAAGATTTGTTTTTAATATTTTCAAGTAAACAAAACTATCCACATTATCTAACTGGAAGAATAACCAAATTTCGTACCCAATTTGTACCCAATATTTACTTCAGTTCGTAAAAATAACTGTCAAAAGTCTGGAGAGGCATTAACGTATGTTGTTTGGCACACACGAGACACTTTAGTCTCTTCACATTGTTAAGCAGTGAATTCTGCCTAGCCACTCTTGCGTTGAAACCTTTGCCAAGTAACACTTTTCGAACGGTATCTGTGCATACATGTTTACTAAATGTCAGTTGAGTAAATGAGGTCAATTTTATCGCACTAATCTTAGGATTTTTTCGTACCTGTCGTATGATCGCTTAACGCTCGCGCCCGGTAAGTTTCTTTGGTCTTCCACTTCTAACTGCATTTGCCGTACTATCTTCTTAAAACACCTCCCCAGTCTCTCGACATGAACTCCATAAACAATCCATGGCATCACCTCGAACAACAGATCAGGCAACATCAAATTAGAAGTAAAAGAAACTTGGAGAACGGGCCCGTAGAAGAGTGGAGATAAATAGATCTGCAGTATACCGCAAACTAGTTCAGTCCATGCCAAGACGATAGAGGGTCGTCAACGACCGTAATACTCATAACACCACCTTTAGGTGGTGTTACGAGAAACTCACATTTTGCCATCACTTTGTTTTTTGTATTTAAAATAGCTGTGTGAATATTTTTGCGTTGCGTTTATAGTGGATGTTTATCCAATAAATAACATAACAATCACATTATTTACATTTTGTTTGTTTGTATGACAGGTGAACATTTGAAATAGATGTTCTACGTGACATCTGTTAAATATTTCTATTAGCAGTAAACATAGTTTTATAAACACGTAGGTATTCCTGATTTGCATAGCTGTATGAATACGTTTGCTGCTCACTGTATATGCATAATAATATGCTAATATCTATACGTTAAATAAAAGGAAATAAAATTACGACGCATTGCTTGTTTTATTGTTTGGTTCTATGAAACATCTGCAATTTATTTCAATGGGTATAGTATTGACGGAACAAAGGTACACTTGTTTTAAAGTCATATTTATATTTAATCGTATTCTCCAAATTTCTCTCGCGCCTTTTTAGGGAATAGATACAATATTCTATTGTGATTTATAATATTATAACACCTACCTTATTTACGTTGGGTATTCAATTGTAAAATGTTAGTCAGATGTCCCTTTATGTCGATAATTTCCCAAAAAGAAATTACTTGCAACATTTAAGAACGAACATGAATTCGAGATTTCGGTAAGCGCAAAAAACTAATATTTGCCGATGGATAACACTCATTGTGAGTGTAATTGGCATACCTATTAAATATGTAATTGATAAAGTACTTAAATAATGTTTTTTCTGCTACCAAAGTTCTTAGACGAATTATTAAAAAACAAATCGATGGGTTTAAGAAAAGGTTGTTTTATCGGTTACATTTTCCTTCAGATGTAACGTCAAACGATTTCTAATCCTTGGTACTATATACGTACTAGTACCATTGATCACTTGATGATTCATTTTTATGGAGAACTTTCGTACCGTGTGTATTTGGTTGCAAACTAATATTTTCGGAATTTATGCAATTGGTACCACCCCTGCTCCGCCTACGACCAATAAAATTTAATCCGAGTAGCGAGCTCTTATGCAGGTGGTCTTATCGGCTGGCAATAAACAGAATGTTTAGAAATCGTTTGACGTTACATCTGAAGGAAAATGTAACCGATAAAACAACCTTTTCTTAAACCCATCGATTTGTTTTTTAATAATTCGTCCAAGAACTTTGATAGCAGAAAAAACATTATTTAAGTACTTTATTATTATCTAAAATTTCCTAACTTTATTTGTATTAGCGAACATTGGCTTAATAGTGACGCTGAAATTATGCAATCAGTATGGCCGGACTATAGACCTGTCAGCTGGTTTTGTCGTACTAATCTTAAAGGGGGTGGCGTAGCAATATATGCAAAGAACGATGTAAAAGTCTATGATATTAATCCTGACGTAGATTCTGTCGAACAAGACGAATATTGTAGTACTAAGATTAAACTGAACGACAAGTTTTTTATTATATTATGTTTGTATCGCGCTCCAAACGGTGTTTTTACCAATTTTAGAGACAAATTAATAGATCTATTAGAAATTGTTTGTAGTCAATGTAGTTGTGTATTCGTGGCCGGTGATTTTAATGTGAATTTTAATGGGAATACTGGTGAAGCGTGTGAGCTCCTGAATGTTTTCAGTAGTTTTGGTTGCCAAAGGTTGTTTGATCAGGACACTCGTATAGCAAATCAATCTCATAGTTGTATCGACAACATATTTTGTAACGACTTATCTTATGTACAATCCACCGATATGAATCACTTTCATGTGACGGATCACCTCTATCAATTATTAACAATTAATACTACTTTTAAAAATGATAAATTTAGATCGTTGAAACGTACTTTCAGCGAACATGCTATGTCTGAATTTCTATCAATGATTTCTAGGGAGACATGGAATGATGTTTATTGCAGCGATGAGGTGGATCATCAGTATGACACATTTATTGAAATATTTTTACATTACTTTAATATAGCTTTTCCTTTAAAAATTAAAACAAATGATGATAAACGATCTAATTCCTGGTTAAGCAGAGAAATAATCAATAGCAGCCAAAAGTTACGTGATTTGCACAAATTGTGTAAAACTACAAATTCCCCGGATTTATTAGCGTTGTATAAAAAAGAAAAATCTAACCATACAAATCTTGTTGCTAATCGTAAAAGAAATTACTATTCACAAGTAATACATACATCAGATAATCCTGTAAAGTCGGCATGGGGTATCATCAAACCAAAAAAAGAGAAATTTAACAATAAATCGACGGCTGCGCATATTTGTGATGATCAGACTCGGGCAGAGCAGTTTATTGACGCTTTTAGCAATATAAATTTTTCTAATCCTTCCGCTATTTCACACAAACAAACAGAAAACTGTTTACATTCCTTTTACTTGCTTCCAACGGACAAGGCTGAATTAGCTAGAATTATTAGTGATTTGCCAAATAAACACAGTTGCGGATATGACGGTATACCTATATCTCTTATTAAAAGATGCTCTAAATTTGTAATAAATCCTTTGGTTTCAATTATTAATAATACGTTCCAAAAAGGTAAATTTCCTGATCGGCTGAAGCTTGCCAAGGTAGTACCTATACATAAAAAGGGAAATATTGGAGATGTTAATAATTACAAGCCGGTTTCTTTGCTACCAGTCTTTTCAAAATTATTTGAAAAAGTTCTAAATAATCGGGTAGTAAAATATTTGCTAAAACATGATTTAATTCCAATAAATCAACATGGTTTTGTTCCGGGCAGAAGTACGGAAACAGCCCTGTATAATTTTGTTAAAGAGGTTTTAAAGTATTTGGATAATAAAGAGAAAGTTGTAGGTATATTTTATGATATGACGAAAGCGTTTGACATGATCAGTCATGAGATATTGCTAAAAAAGTTAGAATTTATTGGAATACGTGGTATAGCCTTAGAGTTATTTAGTTGTTACCTTACAGGCCGCAGGCAATATGTGAGTATCTCGGGTATACGAGACGGTATTAAAATGGAAATAGCTTCATCTATTAAAGCGAACTGTAGAGGAGTCGCGCAGGGATCCGTGATGGGCCCGATATTGTTCCTGATATACGTCATGGATCTGCCTAGCTCTATAGGAGACTGTCGCATTTATCAGTTTGCAGATGATACATCCTGTATTTGGAACGGTAATGCCCTAAGTACATTAAGTACTAACGGTAATCGAATCAGTAGCAACTTTAACGCTTGGTGCCAAGCAAATTCACTAGTACTAAACACCAGCAAAACTGCATTGCTACCTTTTAAAATTGATCTACCAGATGACTTTCATATAAACATTGATAACGATCCCATTGAGATCGTACACAACATTAGATTTTTGGGTATGGTAATTGACAGTTGTCTTACATGGTCGTGTCACATTGATGCTGTAATAGCTAAACTTAATTCCGCGTATTACACTATTTATTATCTAAGAAACTATGTGAGCATTGAAGTACTTAAAATTATCTACTATGCGTACGTTAACAGTAGATTGAGGTATGGGTTGATACTATGGGGTTCTTCTACTAGAGCGCAGAGATTATTTATTGCTCAGAAGCGTATAGTACGATGCATAATGAACGTTCCATCTAGAACTCCATGCCGCCCTCTGTTTAGGCAATTAGGTTTTCTACCGTTACCATTCCTATATTTGTATGAATTGGGACTTCTGGCTTTTAAAAATAACCATACGTTTGTTAGAAATTCAGATAATTTTAACCGAATGACAACTAGGAATGCGGACGGAATAAGTGTTCCCATTCATCGAACAACTCTTTTTGAGAAAGGGCCAGAGTTTATGGCGATCAAAGTTTATAATAAGCTTCCAAAAAATATCAAATCTATAGGACAGTTGAGATTATTCAGGAGCTCACTAAAACGCTACTTAGCCGAATTAAGCTTTTATTCTGTAGCGGAATTTTTAAATATGTAATGGATTATAAGTCTAATGCACGTTTGATGAAATGTATTATTTATGTAAGAATATGTATGCATATAATTGACACTGCTTATACCACTTGATTTGGTCAACAGCAATAAATTATTATTATTATTATTAATAATAATTTCTTTTACCTATAAAAAAATTCGTATTCGTTTTTTATCTTTGTTAAAAGCTCGGCTTACGTTTACGGGTGATAGTTATTTCCAGGGCTCGATTTGAGGAGGAACGCGCCGGAACGGCGTTCCGGAACCTCTCTTACTAAAAAAAATGGTTGCTTTATTTTTAATGTAAGTAGGTAATCAATAGAGGTCGGACGTGAGAGTTTAAAATTACGTATTGGTGTTTAAATAACGTTTTAAGAAGCTAAAAACCGGACCCTGTAGGTTGTAGTTCCGGCACCTCAATTTTTAGAAATCCAGCACTGGTTATTTCAATTCATAATTTGTACCCTGCGTCATTATTGAGCTGTTCATTTCTGCTTTAATTTTGCCTGAACGCGTATGTGAGTGCGATATTATAAAACAAAATTGTATAATGAAATACGGGCCCTGGCGAAAGAAAAATCAGGCCTGCTGAAAATTAGGAGGTGGCTACACAGCACGAACACATCCATTAGATATACAAAAAATATCCATGATGGATATCCACGATATCCATGAGATATCTAAAAACATCTAGTTTACATCCAATGGATATACAGATGTCCGCCTAATATCCCATGATATGGATATCTGCATGGATATCCATTAGATATATCATAGATATCCACGAATATCTCATGGATATGCATTAGACATCCTTGAGATATCTATGGATATCCGTGATATATCTCATGGATATCCATGCAGATATTCATATCGTTGCATATTAGGCGGACATCTGTACCTATATCCATTGGATGTAAACTATGGATATCCATGACATATCTAAAAACATCTAGTTTACATCTAGTGGATATACAAAGGTCCGCCTGATATCCATATGGTCTAAACATCTGGAAGATATCTCATCTATCATTACGTATATGTTCTTCAGTAATATGTACATACGTTTATTAGATGTGAAAATTAAATATTCAGTATGTCCATTAAATATATTTAGCAATTTTCTATTAGTTCTTCTATCTGTCCTGGTAATATTAAGAAAAACTATCGTACAATACAATTATTTATTGACGTTTATTAAATACTATGCCTATAATAATTTTTTTATTAGATGTATTAGCAACATATCCGGCGTCAGCGTACGCAGTAGCAAATGCAGTAGGTACCATCAACGTTTCTATAAGTCCAAAAGGGATGTACTTTCTACTTTTTTAGACATTTAAGATGACCAAGCGGGACTTGCTTTCCAAATAGGCTATGTACATATGTAGTGTATGATATAAATATACTTACTGCGGGCGGGTAAATTCCAGAATTGTGGGTTATGTCTCCACAACTTCGCGGATTCTCTTAATTTTTCGAAATCCAGACACACTGAGAAGCACGGATAAAAGTTTCTCTTCCGGACAATTAGTTGTTTTTAAAATACATTCACTTTTTTACAATTCACTGGCATCGAGGAAAACAGAAACCGAATTCTCAAACAACTTTGTCACACTTTGTCACGTGCAATGTAGTACGTTGCGCAGTACCAATTTGCTGCAATAGTTTGCGAGGCATGGTGAGACCACGCGCGAGACGGACGCACACGCCAATTAGCACGACGACATTATAGGGCTAACAAAATTATTCTTTTCGGATTATTTAATAAATTATTACTAGATAAATCAATTGTAATATAATTATACCCTGTCTTACTAAGTACAAATAATTTTTTTCATTTAACTGCATAACAGAAGCAGAGGTGTGGAACATTGAGAAAAAACAAAACTTCGGTCTTTAACGTCCACAATAATATACATCTGATATCCACACGATATCTTCCACGGACTAGATATTGTGTGGCTATTCGGAATATCCATTAGACATCCAATGGATATTCTATAACAGAGATGTGAAACATTAACAAAAATCAAAACGTTGGGCGTTTGACGCCCATAATGGATATCCATTAGATATCCATACAATATCTTCCATGGACTAGACATTGTATGGCTATTCGGAACATCCATTAGACATCCAATGGATTTTCTGTGCTGTGTGGGGTGCTACGGCCCTGCACGAGCTGTTACGTTCAGGTCATGCGTAAACACACCATTTGACGTGAAATATTTTTGCTCCACTTCGATATACCTACATATTATCCACCGAAACCACCAATAATTTTTATCGACGGAAAGTTGTTGGAGTTATGGTGCCATCAAACGATAATAAAAGAACGAAGTTTGTTGCAACAATAACACATTGCTCTGTGTTTAAGAACGCTTTTGGTGGCATTAATTCCACCGGTGAAATAAAGAACAGGCCCTCGGTGGGTGCGGAATTAATCTTTTTGAATCGCACAGTTCATGGAAGGCTACATATGTAAGGGTCAACTCTCGCGCTTAGTACTAAAAAGTGTCGGAAACGATTCAGTAACTACTAGTACTCCACACATTGTCCAAGATAAGAATTACCTGCATAGAGATATCCGGCACAGTAAAGGACATAAAGTATTTCAAATGGAAAAAAGTTGCGCAGTCACTTTTTACATGGTGTTTACGTCATTCCATTATGTAGGTATCTATTTTTGAGATATTTAGGGAAATGTGGTTTCTAATTTTTTCTTTTTTTTAATCTACTTTTTTTGCAAGTTATTGACCAACAATCAAGAATTCACCTGCACTTTTTGTTGTTAAAACTTTTCTGTTTTCTATAAATGTGTGGAATTTTACTAAATCACTCAACTTCAGGTTTTTTTTTATTAGGCACTTTATTTACGACAAAATTCAAAAGGCGCCTGCAAAGTAACAAAAAAACAGAGTTCACGGCAGTGACTTATAGGTTATACAGATTTTTTTAGTATGCATGCATCATAAACCAATCAAAGCACACCCATAAGCGTGCATAATCGAGCCTTTATCGCACGGCGTGCGTATAAAGGTTGCTTGGTAACAGCCAATCCCAAGCGTTTAAGTGACATATAGGTACATGTCACTCGATAATATGTATTGGAATTATTGATTATTGATTTGAATTATTATTTGGACTTTGCAGGTATTAAACTTAATTCAGCTTCAGCAGCTAGTTTTTGAATTTCTGTCGACATTATTAATACAACAATGATGATTAATAATTAAGTGAAATGTCAATGACATAATATAGAGACACATATCACTCGATAAAATGTATTGTAATTATTGATTTGATTTCTTCTAGTTAAAATTATTGTTGCATTTATACTAAGAAATATCGTCTGACACAGTGCATATAATTATAGCTTTTAAAGCACTCGTAACGTTAAAGCCACTCCGCTTCGCGTCGTGGCTTTAAACTAATTACTCGTGCTTTAAAGGCTTGATTATGCATAGTGTCATAATATACTATTATAAAATACACAAATATTCATACTTTTGAATTTTAAATGCACTTGAAATTTAATGTCAGGTGATATTTGATTTTTTCATACGTTTTCATGCGATTTCGGCGGATTACATACTTTAGTTAATTCTTATGTTCGAACACACATGTATGTACTTACGTGTGAACGGCTTGACATGCGCAGACGAATTAGAGTGACTTCGGCAAGTCGATCAAACAGCCTCAAGACTATAACTGTTCGTAAACTTTTGTAAAGAGGGTTAGGTTTTCACCAACTTCAAAAGAAAAAATTGTAATTCACAAAGAAAAATAATTAATCTTAACACTTTTAACCAGCGCTTCGGTTTTTAAGCGCATCTGCCCAAAATAGGACAGACAACATGATTTGTTCTGTTTATAATGACCCTGAAGTATAGTTGGATGGTCATCAGGATGCGCAGCAGGAATATGGCTCCCGTCATTCTTAACAATAAGCGTTTATGAATATGATGCATTTCTTGAACGCCTTCGGCATCCATCTGTAAGGCGCTCTTTTAATGAATAGCGATTTGGTGGGGCTAGACGTCCGACAACTTTACAATTATTCAGTTTCACTTCAATATCTTCTTCAGCAGAGACAGAGTATCATTGTGATATTACTGGTTCTAGACATTCGACGTAACTTACCTGTTTGCTGTTAAAAATAAAGATAACCGGCTTCTAACCGCAAACCATGAAGAAGAACATCAGATCATACCAGACGAACCGTTGATTCTACACCGTTATGTCATAAATAACGAAGAGATCCCTTAGAGAGGCAGATAATATTTGTGCTCCACAAACATTGGCAGTGTGCTGATTCAATATCTTCGTCGCAATAATCCTGAAGATCAATCAAAGTACAACTGTAACGATCACGTTCAGCCAAAAACAACAACTCTTATTGCGGAAGGTCTTAGCTAGTTCTCTGAACAAAAGTCAACTTGAGCAAGTGGACTTGGAGCATACTTAGATGGTCAGAGGTAAGTTTATCGCTCTTATGTACCAACTACAATCATATCCTGGGTAACCACAAACTTAGTTCTAGAGTGGACACGAGGATATGCAATATACAGATCTGCCTAATAGTTGCTACTGCGGTGTGGATTATACATAGTTGCTCCACATTTTACACGTGACACTGGTACGAATACAAAATCGTATTTATTCTGTATTTCCCTAAATAGGTACCCAGGTAGCAGACTGACGTGAAAATGACGTGAATATTTGGAGAAAAACGGATGACGACGTCGATACACCTATTATATTATCGACTAAAAATGAACGTCATTTTAATGACTAAATAAATACGTCTTTAGTTGACGGCGAAAAAACGTGAATTCGACGTTATTCCTATCTGTTGTTAACAAAATGAACTATGTTAACTAGGCCCATCACTAAATCACCTATTTATTTTTATAAATATTTATAATCAGCCTATTTGATTTAAAATTGAAACATAATCGACCATATATCCATCTTATTATACAGACTAATTTGTACCTAATTGTAATAATGTACCTCCTTTTATACATATTTCCTTTATACCTATAAAAACCTATAACTTAATTTAAAAAAATGTAAGAATCTACTATGTAATTTTATGATTTTATATCCTAAGCCTTTGAATAGCGCGCTCAAATTCCCGCCATATTCCCGTTGATTCTCGCAAAGGTTCAGGACGTGGTTCTAGACAGTTCTAGATGGGTGTTCTAGACATCCAGGCATTCTGCTATTTTACCGTTTCTCATCGTTTGCCATCGTGCAAAGTGTGTGCTTTGTGTAATTGTTGAAAAAAATGAAATCGTAACCAAGAGTAGGTGATTTATTCTTTTTAACTACGTCTTTTGCAAAGAGTACAGTTTTTAACCTTACTTTTCGTATTCTGTTTTGTCTTGAAAGTAGTACATTTTATTGTTTTGTTGCTGAAAATGTTAGAGCTAACTGGATGGGTATTACCATTTGAAGTTTCTTGCGAAAATACAGTTTGTTTCTTTTCCTTTAATCCATTCACTATGTAAGTACGTATACCTACATAGTATGTATATTATATTATACAAATGTAAGTCCATAATTGGCAAGATATTAAGGTAAGATGGTTTGCTATAGCTATACGTGTAATAAATTAATCATCATATTATTTTTGTTTGATTTTCCCACCTTATATACCTATGTGACCAATAGCAAAGATTTGCACACCACCACCTATGATTCTCGTGCGAGCGCATAGTGAACATAAAGTCCAATACAACATTACTGAGTCTTTTGTAGTAAATACATTGGCACAAAAAAACTACATGTTACAAACTTTTTTATTTTCCAATTGTACCATTGTGTTTACTACAAAAAAACTCTGTAACGCCGTATTGCACTGTGTGCTACGTTCAATATGCACCTGTTCTTATTAAGAACGTCACCACAACGTCATTCATAAATGGCAAACGACGTTTGTACGACCTCCGAAACTCGCGTTTATACGACGTCGGAAACTTACGTTTATACGACGTTCGGAAATGACGTCGACGATTTGTGACATTATGATGTCTTATTCGCGTCTTAAAGACGTGGCAGCATTGGTACAATCGATGTAATCAGTGACTAGATATCAACGTTTTTGTGACGTCAGTCTGCTACCTGGGTAGCTAATAGACCAACGAACATATTTTTTTACAATATGACACTGCATAGAAGATCCATAAAGAAAACTCTAATATAACAACTAGCAACATCCACCAGAAGGACATCATAAAGAAGTGGAGCTGGATAAAGAGAACCACATTACAATGAGGGAAGGTACACACAATATGTAGATTAAAAAAGCCGGAATGTAGTTGTTGATCCTCTTTTCTTTCTGATTGAAATTGTGCTTGTGTATCTCAATTTACACAATAAGTGTGATTAATCATTTCGTGTTTTGTTGATGACTGGGCTATTTGTCATATTTGTCGCATGCGTATTGTGTAGTTATTAATTTTCTACGACCGCCGCGTTGTCCACGTAATCTGATATTAAGTAATGTTTCGTGTTTTGTCAGATGAGTTACACGCTCATGACCGTATGGTAGTGCAAGCGGCCATAATCCCAGTCAAAAACTTGGAGAATGAACAATAGAAACGCAAAAATAATCATAAGTGTAGCGGACCTTCTTGTTTCTTTGTATTTATGTAAGCAGATTCCGTGTTTTATCTGACCAGTACTACCTGTTATCCAGAAACACTTCTATCAAGTAATTGTCTATTAGCTTGCTATATGTTCGAAAATTCTATACGTTCACTTGATTAAGGCGTTAATTATGTCTATCTTCTGATTCTACAAATTCGTTAGACCGACGGAGAATGCAATATCAACCTGAAGATGTCAACAGCAGTGTTTTTTTTTGCATATTTATTCAATAAATGTGTACTTTTGGCTGTGTGGATAATTTCTTTCATATTTGAATATCCTTTATGTAAAGGTTATACAGTGAGGTAATGAAGTATACAATAAAATTCAAGAAGATTTTTTAACACAACGATATTTAGACAAAGTTTGTTCAAATTCTTTCCAGTAGTTTTTTTTAATTCTGTTTTTCTGTTTTATTATACATCCATTATCTCTCTGATAAATAAAAAGAAATAAAAGCATTAATCAATTTCTGTAGAAAAAAAACAAATAAAAATTTGATAGTGGGCTATGGTGTGGATAAAAAATTGCGTAAATGCTGTCAGTAAATGAAAATTGATTTTGGCATACGACCAAACTAAATATTATTTTAAAGGAAAACGTTTATGAAAAAATATAAAATAATAAGAAAAGATTCGAGACGAAATTGAACATTTGGGATATCTGGCTATTTTTTATATAGGTATTTTATATTTATTATTATTAATTGTTCTAATTTCGATTTTTCGGTTACCTTAAATAGAATACGGAAGTAAACACACATTTGAAATGGTATAAACTTCGAGCTGTCTGCTATCACTTTAAAATAATTTTAGATTCGTGGTACTTTCAGTTACACTACAAATACGCATCAATTTTCTTTGAAATAGAATAATCTACTTTTTTTATTGATTGAAACAAATCAAAGAGCATTTCGCTAAGTTCAATAAAAATGAGGAGCATTCTGCATTACATTTAAATTATTCATTCTCGTGCCCTATCCTGTTTTTTGGCGCCCTCTCTTTATCAAACGACAAATAATTATTGATTCACCCTAGCGGCATGTTGAAGAAGTACTACTAAACCAAGCGAAGCCCTCCACCATTTTAAAGCGTCATTGTAGATTTTTGCTTAACTTCTATAAAAAGTGTTTCCTAAAACTTTAATCCTGAAGTTATGGAAGAGAACGCGAATATTTTACGAACAATGCAAATATGCAGATTTTGTTTGGATGACAAAGGTCCGTTAACAAATATATACGAAAAAGACAACAAAGATGGTAAACATACAGTGCCTCTGCCACTACAAATTATGGCATGTGTTGCAATTGAGGTTTGTAAATAAAGTGTATAAAACTATTATTTAAAGATTTTATAATTTATCTTTGTTGACATTTTGCCTAAATGTAATAAATTTTGAGAGGATTGTGTGGCGGCAACTAAGCTTATTTCTAGTTTTCTATTCCATATTGGTTTTTACCTATAAGTAGGATACTATTTCTCTTATGTGCTTACAGATTTGTATTACATGAACTACAGAACTACAATTATAGAATTTGACATCTAGACAAACTATACTGACAGTAAAGATTCTCTTAGTAATTGATTTGTTCCTCTTTAGGGGGCCTCATAACATTTTATGTGTATCATTTAAATTCATGTTCACTTTTAATAAAGTTTTGATAATTTTCATGTATATATACAATTTCTAGGTATTCCAAAATGATGGGATGCCACAACTTATTTGCAGCAACTGTCGATTAAACACTATACAAGCATATACATTTAAAGGTACTTGTAAGAAGTCTGATGATGCTTTGAAATTGTATTTAACTACTGGAAATACAGCATTTCTGAAGAGTAATAAAGCAGAACACAAAATTCAGGTAAGATTATTTGACTACAGTATTTATTTGCTTTTGATTGATATATTTTACATTTATTTAGTAATAGAAAACAATCCTTTATTAAAAATCTGATTATTCATAAATATGCTCAAAGTCTAACACACTAAATAAATTCTCGGATTGCAAAACTATTTGCATTTTATAGATTATAAGTATAAAAAACTAATTCCTTTAACATTAATTTATATGTAGTCTTTATTGCTTATTATAAAATACAGTATTTTACATTACAGAGATTTCAATAATTTATTGACTTTATGTAAATGTACACAATACTACTGTTAAAACATGAACTTTTATAGTGGTAATCTTTGCTTAGGGGAGAAATTTTTAAACAAAGATTTTTTTGAATGTACTTCTGCACAGGATATATGTATGTATCAAATACTTTGTTTTTTAAGAACAATCAATGTTTGTAGAGATTTAAAGTGTAAATGCTTAATTGTTTTTAAAACTACATTGTAACTAAAGTATCATGTACATTACAAAACAATATGTCGAAAAAATATTTTGAATTGACTTTTTAGCTGTATCGCATAGTGCACTTAAAATTATTGCACTTCTCTACCTAATTCTAATAGTATTTAAGTTATTTGCAAAGTATATGTATAATTTTGATTTTCCAGAATAGATTAGGCTATGTTAAGTGGAATGGATAAATAGCTACTGACAAAGAAAGAATGTAAAAAAAGACTAATATCTGACTAGTGCAAATTATCACAGCAGTTTTTTTTTAATAAAAGACAAGATTCTAGTATACAGTGTGTCCAAGATAAGGATCCTAAGCATGGGAATCTCAGTACCTGTAGGAGATACAGCTTAGGTTAAATTAAGAAAAAGTTACGTTCTTTGAAGCTTATTTACATGCCGTGTAGAAACTTGAAAAATTTTCATGGCCTGCTGAGATATTTGGGAGAAACGGGAATTTGACAATATGGATTTTATTTCTTTCTGACTTTATTTGAAGAGATAGCAAAAAACGAATAACACTTTCTCATTGGCACTTTTAAGGTACTACATGACGATATTTTTAGATTTTATATCTGGCGTTTTGTTTTCGAGAAACCATCATCAACTTTATTTTTTTATATGCACCGAAAAAAAAGTACACCCGGTATCTGATTCCATTTTTTATTACCAATTCAACGATGTATCACATGCCATATTTTTTTTGTAGTTTAGAGGAAAATTGATTTTTTTCCAAATCCTAAAGGTATTTTTAGGTAGGCGTTGTAAAAAATGCTTTCAGGTAAATAACTGTCACCGAGTCTGTCACATTATTTAATATCAGCATAAAGTAGTAA
>SMLS01058169.1:0-48360 GCA_004785975.1 Popillia japonica
ATTGAATTTTGTTTATTTTTTGTTATTAACTTAGTTTAATAAAAAGTTATCTAAAATATATGCCTTGCTTTATGATACCCTTGTTCATAATAATGTATACATCGCAATTTTTCAAAATCCGAGACAATTTTTCCCACATATGTACATGTACATACATCCACGTGCAATAAGATTTATATTTCACACTATTTGCAATGTCTGTACAATTCAGTTTGAAGGTAAGTTTGAGCTAGTGCAGCATTTTTGTGATTTATCAACCGAACTGCTATCTTCGCTTTTTTTCATTTAAATTTTATCAAGGCAATGTACTTCATAACAGAGTGTAATGATCAAACAATAACTTTCATGGCACCTCTTATTCATAAAACTAACACATACACATGTATCTGCGAAGTTGCTATTTCTAACTATGTTGCAAGATACGTTTTTTGATTCAACGAAACTAATTGGAAAACATCAAACATCTTCAAACCACCGCTTAACGTTATTGAATTTTACAGATACTATAATATAAACACATATTAGACGTCTTGTAACAATATTGATTGAGTAAATATATTTATTCTTTTAATATGCGTATGTAAAGTAGATATTGGTATTGTCATACCACTGAGACAGGTACGTGATTTTAATAAGACATACATACCTACTGATTAGTCTTATTTCGAAAACTAAACAACATTTTTATACAATAATTTAAACGAATTTACTTATGCTTATTGTTAATATCTCACTCAATTATTTAGTTAATTATTATTATTAATGTTTATAAATACTTTTATTGAATTCTATGTCTAATCTAGGATTCCCCCTTCGTTTCATAAAACAAAATATTTGCAAATGTCATTTGATAGTACGCTATTTTTTTTAGCACATGTTCATGTTTAATTTATTTACATAACAGATATCCAACTAATACACAAAGAATACTAAATAATTGTCACGGTTTGATCCCGCAAACTCTAGGAATAGTGACGTAATAGCAAACTAAGTTTTTTTTTAATTTTATTGCGGCCTCTATTCAATAATTATTTACAGATCTTTTTTATTGACTTTTCCATCTATATATAAGATATCATTGAATTTTCTATTACAGTCGCAGTAATTCCTCACACCAAATAAGCGAATATCGACGCAAGATGAATAAAACTTTAGTAAGTGATCATTTCTTTCTTTTTGTTTACTCGAATATTAATTGCATGAGCTCTATAAGCTTTTTTAAAAACCTCTTCTTGGAGTTAGTGTGGATTCACTATGACGTTTCAGTTAAATAATTGATTGAATAACACAATATTAGTTCAGTGGTTTTACAAGAACTTTACATAATATATTGTTAATATTCAATTTCAAACGCTTCTAGTAATCTGTCATTATGGTTCAACATACCATCTTGAAATTAAAAAGAAATCTACTTGCACTATTTTTCAAACATTGGGAAGGTGACAATTATTGACGATGATATCTAGTGTTAGTATGTTGTTGGGTTGTCAGATGGTAGTAGTTTTACAAAATAACAACCACCTACACAACAACAAAAAACAGAATAAAACATATTTTGCAATTATGTAATATAAAAGCCATCACGGCTTGTAATTTTTCATATGTAGTGTTTATTAGAACTTATACGCTTACAGATCTTTCTAACAGCTGTTATGCTTATAATAGCATATGTAAGTGCTAATGATCATGGACATGGTGGCAATAGCGGACACGGCCACGGCCATGGCGGCGGCAGTGGGCATGGTCATGGCCATGGGCATTTTGACAAGAGAGAAGCATCTCCAAGCGGAGGCGGACATGACGGTGGTCACGGTGGGCATGGTGGCGGACATGGAGGCGGACATGGTGGTGGACATGGAGGCGGACATGGTGGTGGACATGGTGGTGGACATGGCGGTGGACATGGCGGTGGACACGGTGGTCATGGTCATGGTGGTCATGGACACCATTGATAAAGAGGTTGTATTGAAACAATATCTACATTTTTATTACATTCTTGTTTAAGAGTGTAACAGTAATAAAACTGTACAAATAAATATATTCATTTTGTTGCTTCTTTGTTTAATAATTTTAAATAAAATACATACTAATATTTGCATACCTTAATTATTCAATTAGATCAACTGCAAAGACTGCAAAGTTTGAATTTCTTTGTAACTGTTAAAGTACTGCATTTCAAATGGTTTTGCTAGAAGGCCAAGACTTGTGTTTTAAGTTATGTAAAAAGAAGCGTTTAAAGTAATTTTATAAAGTTCATGTTTTTTGTCGGTGCAATAAGATTATTATCTCACAGTTTCTAGCAATTGAAGTTATATACGAGTCCATACATATTTCTGAAGTGGGTTACCGATATGAATTACTACTGTAATGTTACGTTAGGTTCTAAACAAAAATATCAACCTGTACTTATCGAGCTGTTCACTTTATCTAAAAAAAAATTTGAAAGATTGAATTTTAAACTCTACATGTAAAACAAAATGGGTAGATGCAATACATACTATATTATTCTATTCAAGATACATTTTCTAAAAGGAAATTCTAAACTAACCTGCGTTCCCTATGATTTAGCTACTTAAATTTAACTTATCTTAATCCAGATATGTTCTAATAACTAAGCACTTCCAATAAACTGTTCCTACAATTTCTGTGATTGTTCCTTATGTTACCTCCGGTTCTTGAGCTGAAGATGCCCTCCACAGAAAGGATATATATATAAACAACTGGATATTCAATCCGCAAACTCCTTCTTTGATAAATCTTTGGAGATGAAAAACGTTACTGTGAATTTTGGGAATTCACATTTCCAGAACTATTGTATTTTAAGTAATTTTACTCTTAGAATTACATATAAATTTTGTACTATATATCTTCTTTACTGCAATTATTTCAATAATAATTTTCTAATCTCCATGGTTTTTCCATTTCTTTTTAAAATCCAATGAGATTATTGTGTCACAATATCTTGTTACCAATGTCTATAATTTCTTGCACTAATAAAATTTTGATTTCCATAGAAACTGGTTTTTAATTTCCCATATACCGGATTTAAGCACAGATCACAACCTTATATCTAATTACACATTCTTTTACATTAAATTTTGAATAGAATAATTATATTAATATTTTTAGGGATTTACATTTTACCCGTGATTTGTTACTGTTCGGAGATAGTATAATTTTCTAAAATAACCCCGTCCCAAGTACCTAATAATTTTATTATGCCCCATAACATATGGTCAAAATAAATAACGAAATTAGCGCCATCTATACGCAGAATAATTAAGATGTCAAAATTAAAATAGATCTCTGTGAACTGACTTGTCTAATATGAGATAGCCATCTATGAATTGAATTAACATTTGTATGAAATATCATAATACTACATACAAAATGAATACATGTAATGTATTATTCTGACATCGTGGGATTCATAGTAACGTCCAAGTCAACCAAGGAACCATACTAGAAAGTGCCTGACTTTAACCACTAATAAATTTTTGCTAGAATAGAGCATCTCTAACTTACAAAACTAATTTTTTACACAGCTAGCTAGGTATATACGATAATCTTAGTCACAATGGATCAGTAAATGGCATAATTTCGAAAAAAATCTACAGCATTAAGGCATCTTAACAACGGTTCAGTCTGTAGCAAACATGATTGCTTGAGAATATCAGACTAGAGCATGATATAACGCAAATTACAGTTAAAAATACAAATGCACTTCTAGTGAATTGTGCGGGTAATATGGATATGAAATTAGTTCTGTCGGAATAAATATCAGAATGAATGTACCAGTATTAATGACATTCTGTTCACAATCACAGTCTGTTAAAAATAGCAATCATGTTATTCTATTTTTTAGTTAGGTAGGTATTTATTTAAACATACGCTACATAAGAACTTGTACAAAAGCTAACCTGCACGACAACATGTATGAATTAAGTTATGGGCTACCTCAGAGTTTTGTAATTTCAGAGGATATACATACATGTATGTACATATGTACGTACAGGGTGTATTTGAAATAAAAGTAAAAAATATTAAGAATGATAAGATACAATTATGTAGAATATAAATCCAAAAAGTGTTTATTCAATTACGACGCGAATGCCAAAATTAAAATCTCCCTTATAAATTGTAATATGCGCCGCCTATAAATCTATTGCCTCGATCGAAGTAACGAAAGACATCGCAAAAACAGCTGTCGATGTCATAAAAACTACGAAACGTTGATGTGTTAGCTACGAATAGAAATTTGAATTTGAATTTAACGGTTTTCGTGCCATTTAAGGTAACACGGGGATTGGCGATACATAGTAGTTATGTGATGTTGATTGATGGCGAGGAGATGGCGACGTTTAGTGCTGTTAGAGACGTTTTATTAGTTGAATAGTGTTCAATTGCGATATATTGTTATGTTCTTTTGTTCTTTGTTTAATAGAGTTGTATTACTATAGATGTGTCAGTTTTTTTAAATAGCTTGAAGAGTTCAATAATATCAATATCATTACGTATGAAAATACTATGGGAGACTAATTAATAAAGGAACTTTTATTTTAAATGTATCCAATCTATGGAATTACTTTAAACAACGATTGATAATCATTTGATTGTAGTAAATGTAAAACTATTGTTGTGAAATAAAGATAGTTTCCTTAGTTCCAATTTTTGTAATCGTAGTCGTACTTTCCTTTTTATTAGAGAATTGTTGGTTCCATGTCTGCAACATCTACATACATTCAACATTCGAAACAGACTGACTGATTGTGGGTTGCACACATGTTAAATATCGCATATAAATTTGTTAAAACAGTGGCGCAACAAATATTTCATAAATATGTAAATAATATTTTTTCTCGCTTCTGGGAAGGAATTTGCGCAAAATATTTTGGATTTAAGCTTAATAAAATAATATCTTCCCATTTTTCAGAGTCTTTACTTTTATTTCAAATAGACCCTTTATATAGGTTTGTATGTACATATATATCTCACCAACGAATGGGTTATTTGAACTGTAATAGCATATTATTATTGAAAAATTGTGTAGAAACATAAGTTGCAAAGGAAGTTTAACTGAAACTTTGTTGAGAGCGATATTACATTTAGAAATTAATCATTGTTAATTGTATGTATGTGAAATTAATTTTATGTGTTACAGTATATGACATGTTCTTCGTCAATGTCAAAAAAAAAATAGTATAATGTAATAAAAATAAGTAAGAAGCGAAGCTAGTAAGTATTCGATTCTTAATGAGCGAGGACAGTTGTTAGTTTGTCGTTTTGTGAGAAACACCGTTTGTTGAAAAATCGACCAAAATGCGGTGTTTAACTGAACCCCGCGAAATTGAAATTTTCATGATGACTGGCTACTCAGATAGAACAAGAACACAAAAATGAAGTTATGTACTTATTTAATATAAGATTGAAAGACAGTTTTCGTGAAAACTGCATTTAAGAAAAACAAATAATCGTCGTCAGAGTGCGCTCAATGAAGAAGTAAAACTTAATGTACTTCTTGCTGTTCAAGCAAATCCTTATATCTCCACTAGGCTGATAGGACGGGAACTCGAAATTAGCCAGTCTTCAGCGGCAAGAACTCTTACAAGTCGATATAGTCGAGTCGAGTGCGGTGATACACATATTTTACGTCTCTCTTAGTTTTAAAAAGAAAACAAGGCATATTAAAAAAAGTTAAATGGAAAATACAAAATAGTGGCAGAAATCATTGTCCGCTATATGTATATGTTAACGGTAATGTGCGAAAATCCGTTAATGTGCATATTACCTAGGGAATTTGCAGATTACCTGAACCACTAAGTTAACGTGCATGAACATTTTTTATTTCCTCGCCTTACCTAGTCATTGCGCACATTATCTAGTTAATGTGCACGTTAACCGAAATGCAGCAGTTAAAGTTCAGGAAAAAAAACGAGTAGGTACCTATTATACGAGTTTTTCTTATACAGTAGAGGAAAGGAAGGTAATTTGGAAAAGTGTGGCATTATTAAAACTACTGGCGATGCCTGCCTACTACTATGCATTATTAGATCAAGCATCATTGGTGTTTTGTGCCGTATTGGTGGCATATTTTGTTTGGAGTACTATTTCAAACTTTGTTGTGGTAAATAGTTATACACGTGATTCTCGGCAAATTGTTACAATTTCATCATTCAGGTGGGTAAAAAAAGCTACAACCTATTTTTAGATATTTATAGGTATTTCATGATGTTTACAACATTTATATCAAAATATTGTTGTTAAATTTAAGATGGACACAGCATGTTGCTAATTCGGAATAGCATACATGCAGTTAATATAGAGAACAATGGGTACGGTGCCTTATGTGTGAATTATGGGTGCTGGATCTGATTCTAAACTACAAAATAATGAAGAAGAGATCATAAAAATAGTGCGCGAGGAAAAATCATAACTGAAAAGACACCATTCTGGATCATGTAATAACTAACGTTGAAGAAAAGATTAAAAAAATCAAGGTACACCATATAGACCTCTCTGATCACAATCCGCTCTTAATTAAAATTAAACATAACATTGACCGGAAAAACAAATAGGTACATATATTAGCAAATTCTGAAAACAGACTACAAACAAATTTCTAACGCAATATCGAACCTTGACACAAAACAAATAACATTTATTGAAGACCTGACTAAGAAAATTCAAAAAATTGTAGAAGAAAAGCAAGAAAACATAAAAATAAAAAGACGACAAAACTGCTACTGGATCAACAAAAGATCATAGCACAAATTAAATACGAAATAGACTTTTTACAAAACAAAAAAACATCCAAACAATGAAAAAAACAAATAATTAAAAACTAAAAAACCAAAATTTAATGAAAGAATATCATGCAGATTCCAATGAAATGTGGAGAACCATAAAAAACCAAATAAGGAAATGAAAGACAACACAAAGATTATGGAGATTAAAAAAGAAGACAGAACAACATCAATAGACCCAAAAGAAATATCAGATGATTTGAACGGCTACGGAAGAAAAGATACTAAACACAATAAAACCGCTAAAAAATAATAAAGCTCCTGGATGGGATAAAATCACAAGCAACACAATCAAACAAAATGCGACTAAACTCGCACTTATTTTAACGTTATTGGTAAATAAAACACACAGAAAGGAATATACCCAGACCACCTCAAAACCAGTATAATAGTGCCCATTTATAAAAAAGGCAATACACAGGAACCACAAAACTATAGATCCATCTCACTGCTATCGACAATTAACAAAATTTTAGAAAAGACTACACAAAAACAACTAATAGAACATACACAAGCACACAATATCATAAATTATGGACAGTACGCGTTTCAGCCAAGATCTAGTACCTACACTGTCTGCAGCATACGATTTGACTAACGCTATTAAGAACGAATTCGACAAAAAAAAAACAGTTGTAGTGGTTTTCATAGACATGAAAAAGGCCTTCGATGCGCTATCAAAAGAGAAATTAATAGAAAAATTACAATTATGTGGATTTCAGAATAAAGAGCTGAACATGATGAAAACATAAATACACAATAGAAAACAAGTGCAAAGAGTAAATGGTATTACGAGTACTGCAATGTATGCGGATTTTAAAATACCACAAGGCGGATATTTACCCCCAACTCTGTACACCCTCTATATGAATGACCTCTTAGAGCAGACATTTAATGAAAAATGCATAGGCAGATGATACATGCATACTATACTCCAGCAATAATACCAAATACATGGAACAAAACATAAATGAAGACATGCAAACACTAGTATCTACAATCCGGCAAATATTGAGCTGCTGAAAGAAGCAATAAGGCTAATGTAGGCTAATTTCCGCTGAAGTAATTAGAAATGTTCAAAATGAGTTTCAATTCCGTTTAGGGTATTGTCAGGAAGTACGTACAACATATTGAACATTTATTGTAGAAGAGATACGATTGAGATGAATCAGATTTCTTCATGTTTCGAATTATTGTTAAATGTCTTTTTAATGACAATGAATAATAACTTGTGTAATTTGATATACCCTTTAAGCATTGCTACAAAAAAAATAGGGCTGCCATTCAAAAAATTGTCGATGACGTCATATCTCAAATTTGGGATACGCTGTACAACGCTGTATAACATTATAACATTTTCTCAGATGAAAAAGTGGGTAATTTAAAATATTAATCGACGTGTTCGGGCATATTTCGCTTTACTGAATTTATTCCAATTTATTATAGACTCGCACTGTAAGTACATACATAGATATTTTATTGTAAACATATCTATTTGGTCAATATGAGACATTATTATTATTATATCTTACATATAACCTTTTTTTGATTACGCGAAACTAATTCAAAGACAACAAACATCCTCAAACCGGTATTTAACGTTATTTATTTTAAAAATATTATTGTAGACATAGGTATTAGAGGTCAAGTAAAATTTATTGAACAAATACATATATTTATTGTTATATTATGCGCATATACATACAATCGAAAAAACTATAGATATCTGATTCTGAATTTCAATGAACTTGATTGCACTTCTGCTTAACATTGTGACTGATTATTCATAGACAATGACAAGATTTGTTGAAACTTTGATGCATTAATGAAAAAAATTACAAACATAATTAATAAACAAATAACACAGTAGCAACTAATACGTTGATGCCGAGCTTCTCTCATATTTTCATATTTGGCAAAAGTTAGAGAAAGTTCCAGGAAAATATTTGAGTTAAGTTTCTTATCGAATCTGAACTTAAAATTGCATGCTGCAAGCTATAGGGTCACGAAGCACTTATTGTTAGTAACAAACCAGAGTTTTTAATACTTGTTATTGCGGTCAGTATTTATTAATTATATGCAGATATTTTTTAATAACTTTTTGTTTATACTATATAATAATTCGCGATGAGGTGATATATTTTTAGAAAAATGTAGTGGGGATCGTGACTGAATTATCGCGCGCCAATATTCTAAGTAAACGTTAGTGGTTCAATTTTTTTTAGGTTTTCCACCTATATATAAGATATCCAGGAATCTTCACAGTCACAGTAATTCTTCACAAGACATAAACAAGCATCCAACATGAAGATAACTTTGGTAAGTAATAATTTGTTTTTTTACAAATATAAACTTTAATAAAAACAATAATATCTCCTTCTATATGTATATCTAAACGATACGTATAGTGGTATAGTTTATATACATACACAGGAGCTTGATAGTCGTAGTGGAAAGAGCGATTAGTAGGATGTACGGCGCTTAAGTTACCTTTCGCTAATTGAATACAATTTACAACGCGCAATTTATATTCACAATGAGATAACGCTGTAACAAAGCTAGAAAAACATTTTATTCAGTTAGTTGCACAGAAATACTGCTAATAAAAAGCAATAGATGTTAGCAAACCTCTGTAACTGCATTCACAGCAGTTAAGAACAAAATATGATTTTAAATATGTATATAGAAAAAAATGAAATATTAATGTAATTAATTGCTTTACTACACCAAATAAATTATTTATAGTGATAGAACAAATTTATTCCAAATTGTATAAAAATCATGTGCACGCAGTGCTATACTCATATAATTGTAGAAGTAGTCAATGAGATTAGTCTACATGTTACATTTGAATACTTTGTTAGTAAATCTTATTAAAAAAATAGATTGTTGTCAAAAAAGTTTCGGCGCTAACCTTCAATGGCGTAGGAAGTGGAAGTTTTCTTTTTATGATGCCTTTTATAATTTGCGCTTATATAGCTGCTGCCATCAACTCAGTATAACCACTAGGTAATCCGTGCTAGCTGCTTTCTGTAACGTGCCTTTATTGAGTAATTTGCCATTTATTGCCTAATTGTGTAATGTAATTTTGTTCTTTTTATTTATTTAATTTTGTGCTTCGGTTTATTTTATTTTGATACCGGGCGTATAGCGCAGTGCCTAGCGCGCTCACTTCATAGTCCGGTGGTATCGGGTTTGAACCTCGGTATGTTCTTTCTGAATGTGGATTTCTGTAGTTTCCCAAAATCCACGGCAAATGCGGAAAGATAACATCTTAAGTCGGTCTACAGCCGCAGGCGTAATAACAACTCATGACCAGCCGATGCCCCTGTAATTGGCGCAAGCTGTTGGGGCATGTTAAGGCATGAATTATTATTATTATTGTTATTATATTGTATATATATGTTTCCTATCTTGACGATTTACAACGCACTCAAAAGTCGCTTTTAATAGATGCTTGGACCGCACAAGCCTTCGATATCATTTGTCTTCAAATTAGCAATCAAAAATGTAATGTAATATGTAGGACTTCCCATTTCAGTATTCAATTTTAGTAATGGGTGTTGGCAAATACAATACCGCGTACATAATTTTAAGTTGGAGGTGTCATAAAGTTAAATAACTTTCGTATGCAAATATTTGTTTTATTTTGGAGGCAAAGAAAATATGACAGAACTACACACTTATATAACATCCATGTATCCGTTAGATTATTGTCTGTTGGTAGTTTCGTCTCTCTTTCAGTTCTTGCATCTTCGGAGAATTTCCATCTTTTGTGAAACTTTTTTTACCATCTCTCTTTTTTAAATATAGAGAAAGTGACAGTTATTGACAATGATATATTTCTTCGCCAGTTGTCGGGTTGCCAGATGGTATATAGTAGTTTTACAAAATAGCAACCACCTACACAACAACAAAAAACAGAATAATACATAATTTGCTAATTACTACAAAAGCCATCATGGCTTGTAATTTTAATAGTTTATATAATAATTTTAATATCTAGTGTTAATTAGAACTTATACGCTTACAGATCTTTCTAACAGCTGTTATGCTTATAATAGCATATGTAAGTGCTGGTGATCATGGACATGGTGGCCATGGCGGCGGCACTGGGCATGGTCACGGCCATAGGCATTTTAATAAGAGAGAAGCATCCCCTGGTCACGGTGGGCATGGTGGTGGACATGGCGGTGGACACGGTGGTCATGGTCATGGTGGTCATGGACACCATGGACACCATGGATAAAGAAGATTTATTGAAACAAAAATTTTGATTGAATTCTTGTTTAAGAGTGTAACTGTAATAAAACTATACAAATAAATATATTCATTTTGTTGCTTCTTTGTTTAATAATTTTAAATAAAATACATACAGTACTAATATTTGCATACCTTCATTATACAATTAGATCAACTATCTATCTTCAACACTACAAAGTTTGAAATTCTTTGTAAATGTAAAAGTACTGCATTTCAAATGGTTTTGCTAGAAGGCCAAGACTTGTGTTTTAAGTTATGTAAAAAGAAGCGTTTAAAGTAATTTCATAAAGTTCATGTTTGTTGTCTGTGCTATAAGATTATTATCTCACAGTTTCCAGCAATTGAAGTTATATACGAGTATATATTTTGGAACCGATATGAATTACTACGTATAAAATGAACACGTGTATGTATTCTGACATCGTGGGATTCTGGTAACCATAGGAACGTCCAAGTCAACCAAGAAACCATACTAGAAAGTGCCTGCCTTTAACCACTAATGATATTTCGCTAGAATAGAGCATCTCTAACTTACAAAAATATTGTTTTTACACAGCTAGCTAGGTATATACGATAATCTTATTCACAATCGATCACAATCGGATAATTTCGAAACAAATCTACAGTAGGTATCTAAGGCAACATCTTTACAACGGTTTAGTCTGTATAGCAAACATGATTGGCTTAAGACTAGACATGATATAACACAAATTACAGTTGCAAATAGAAATGACTTCTACTGCAGGTAATATGGATATAAATTTAGTTATGTGAGAATAAATATCGTTCAGAATGTACTAGTATTAATGGCATTCCAGTCTATTAAAAATGGCAATCATGATATTTTATTATTTAGTTAGGTATTTAATTCAACATACGCAACATAAGAACCTGTACTTACTAATTTGTATGTACTACATAATTTAATTTATAGATGTCGTGCAGGTGAGCTATTATACATACAGAAGTATGTCACCAACGAAATGGTTATTTGAACTGTAACAGCATAGTATTAATGAAAAATTGTGTAGTTAGTAGCATAAATTGCAAATGAAGTTTAAATGAAAATCTGTTATTAAAAATTTGTTGAGAGCGAGATTGCATGCTTTTAGAAATTAATATTAATCATTGTGAATCATATGTATGTGAAATTCAGTATACATATACATACGTATATGTATTATAGTATATGATGTTGTTCACGAAGCACTGAATCAAAGACGTCGGATTCTACAGTTTCAAGAATTCTAAAACTTCATATTTTCAAACTAAAGCTCACTTTTCTCTTCCCCAGTGAATTCTACTCTGAAGTATTAGAATGGGGGAGAGAGGAAGTGGCGGATCTCTGACTTTAAAACTAGTGGTTTTGGCTAGTAGTAGTAGTATTAGTTTCAAAGTTCAACTACTACTGCGACAAAATTACACAACAATGCAAATATTTCTTTATTACCATAAAAATATTAATAATTGAAAATGTACATTCAAATATTTGTATTTAGATTCATTCAGTAAAATAGCTTTGACGCCATTAACGGCAAATATCAAGTCCTCTTCCAATTCTGAAGGCAAATAATTTTAGCAATTCATGGCCCAAGATTCAAACAATTTTTGAGGTGAGAACTATGCGACCATATTTAGGCACCAAAGCTAGCTGAGTACTACGGAAACAGAAGCAATTGTAGTTCAGAGGCTGTCCGATACACATTTGGATTTTGTCAAACACTGACAAATAAAAAAAATAAACGCAATCTATAAAAGCCATATTTGCCAACACCAGCTCATTCACAAAATTGTCAACATGGAGAAGGATCCTAACATTAAGATTAGAATCTGAGAAGCATTAGAAGCCAAGAAAGGAGCAGTTTTAGATAAAAGTAATAGAATAAGTTGTTTGTTTGTAAACCATTTCAAAAAAGCGGTTCAATAACAATACTACAAACAATTATAGATTGTACAAGAGCTAGATTACCTGATGAAGAACTCAAATTACAACAAACTATTGAAAGCATAATGAGTTTTAACAGAGATGATAATAATAATTGCAATAGATATGCTGCGTGAATCAGGGACCCGGTTCCAAATAAAATAGGTTCTGGTCCGGTTCCAGTCTTATTGCTAGTGAAAATGAAAGATTCAAGTACGGTTCCGGTTTCAAAAATATTATTGCGGTCCTGTTCTGAAAAAACTTTCGATCTAAACGGTTTCTTATTCGGTCCAGCCTTTTATTGTACAATTGATGCAATTTTCGGTTATGTTGTTTATGGCAATTTAGAAAACAATTGTAAAATTATTAATTTTATTATCTGTCAATTTGTGTCGTCGCGCGTTGAAATGAATAAAATCGAATACTGAGGTGTTATAAAATTCCAAAAAAAAAACAAAACAAAATTATTCTTGAAGAGATGTTGACTGTATGCTGGTGGCTATTTGCGAGTGGTCAAAATTGTTTAGATATGGTTGAGAATCATTGGACGATGATCCCCGTCCACGGCGCCCTGTTGACGTGATCACTTCACAAACCCAGTGTTTGGTACTGGAGGATGCAAGACTAAAAAAGCGACAATTAGCAGCTTTACTAGGAGTTTCAGAAACCACTGTTTTCAGAATTTTACTCGATTACCTTAATAATAATAATAATATTTATTGTCTTAAATTACATGTGTAACATAGACATTGTCAATAATATTAAACAAACAAAATAATATTAAACAAACGAACGAACAATTAAACAACAATTATAAACACAATACGTACACAACTATTCACGGATTCCTCCGAGCCAAGTATTCGTCCGCATTGTAAAAGTAGTGAGTGTGGATGTACATATGACTTGACGAGACTGCGAAACGAGTAAAATGTAGACGCATTTCTTATTTCTGCGGGTAAAGCATTAACGTAAATAATGCAAGTGTAATTTGGACAATGCTCATAAAGGCTAGTCCTGTGGAGAGATATACTTAACTGGTTACTACACAGTGTCAGTATGTTACTGTACATATCTGCGTTTTTTACGAATTTACTTTCATTACGTTTATAAAAGATTAATATTTCATACAGGTACAGTGACCATAAGGGCAGAATGCGTAATGCTTTAAAGATGGGACGACAAGAATTCCGAGTCGGTACGCCGACCATGCATCTTACTATTTTATTTATTATATTTTCCACAGATAATCCCAAAAACCTAATGCAATCACTTTCAGGGATAGATTGGCCTTTATATTTAATTAAAGGGCTGCTACCTGCATTTGACCCTTGAAATTGCATGTCTCCCGTTTTCTCCGCATTTAGTACGAGACAGTTATTATCACACCATGCGGACATATCAGACAGAACGGCATTCGCTTGTACAGATACCAAATCGGCAGAAGTATTAGCCACAATACAACTGGTGTCATCAGCGTACTGCGACAACAAGCATGGGTAAAGTTAAATTTAAATCGTTGACATATAAGACGAAGAGCGTAGGTCCAATAATGGATCCCTGTGGCATACCACAATAAGTATTTATACCAGAAGAATAATATTCGCAACTTAAACCCCCACAACAACTTTGAATGGCTACGTATGACTGCCTGTTGGTAAGATAGGATTTGAAAAAGTCAAAAGGAACACCACGTATCCTATACTTCTCCATTTTTGGCAACAAAATATCGTAATCACCGTATCAAATGCTTTACTGAGATCAAAAAACAAGCCCATTATACTGTTTCCTTTGTCCGTCTCTATATACAGGGTGACCCGCATAGAGTGCATAATAAGTCACTGGCCTGTTCGTTGGTTAAAAAGAAATTAAAAAGTCCTAATAAACATATATTCGCAAATGCATAGTTTCCGAGATAAACACTGATTTTGAACCACAAGACAATGACAGACTACTATGTTTATTAAATTCAATTTTTTGACGTATTTTAATTTGACTTTCTTCAGAGACTTGCCAGGAAAAATGGCTCCGATTATATACTCTGTAGAATAATTAGTAGATACGGTTTTTGTTTATGGTTTAGCTGATGGAAATTCGTTGCACCGCGGTTGTATGCAGAACGATATCCCAACAAAAATGCCGCACCACCAAATGTTTGCAAGAGTTTTCCAACGTTTTTGAGAGACTGGAAGCATAAAATTGAAAAAAAAACCAAGAAAAGAGAGACCTGTGCAATTGGATGAAGCAATTTTGGGGAGGGTTGAAGAAGATTCAACAACCAGTAAAAGAAGTATTTCTTCCGTGGAAAATACGAGTAAAAGCACTGTTTGGCGAATTCTTAAAGAGCAGTCTTTACACCTCTTTCACTATCAAGAAATGCAAGCTGTAACCGAAGGAGACAGTGAAAACAGAGAAGCTTTTTGTGGTCGGGCTATACTTCGTCAACAAGTGAACGTTTACTTCCCGGCGAATGTGTTACTTTTACGCGAAACGGGATTTTTAATTTAACGGGATTATTTTGAAATAATATTCATATCTCCAAGATAATTAACAAGTCGGTATATTAATAATTTTTTCAGAAATTTTTGCAATTATGGCATTTTGTATGGCAATAGGTCTGTAATTGCAGGAACTTGTTACCTTTCTTATATACCGGCATAACCTTGCTAATTTTTAATTTGTCTGGAAAGCTATCCGTTACGAGACAATTGTTGACTATAGCAGCCAGTGGTAAAATACCCTCAATTTCGCTTTCATCGTTTGGATTAAGGTAGAATCCTCCACCAACGGACGGTATATCCTGTCCAACATCGACAGTAGCTGTCCAAATTGCCCAAATTATAGAAGGTCTCAGCGAACATATTACAAAGTGAGGATCAGTTATAACATTACCTTCACTATGGCGCAGAGTTAAAAACTTGGAATCGCTATTCGATGAATTCGCAATTTTGTTAATTACATTCCACATAGTCTTGCTTTTGTTAAATTCATAATTTTATTTTCGTAGAACGACTTTTTAGTTTTATTTACGAGATCTTTATACTCGTGCTTTTTAGTGTATCATTCAAAAGAACAGGGTATTTATTCGTTTTGTATAGGTTATAAAGGTCACGGAGTTGCTCTGCCTTACAAGCCAATTCGGCCGTATACCAACCTCGCTTACGAGAAATTTTGTACTTTTTTAACGGAAATGCAGAGTTAAAGTAATACAAAAATGTATTGTAAAAGTCATCAAATTTGCTTTCAGCAGAGCATAGTACATCATTCCAGTCCTCATTGGCCATTAGAGACTGAAGGTGCAACACAGAAGCATCAGAAAAACAGCGCTTATACTCCATTATAGAATCATGTTTACAAGAATGATCAATTTCAAGCGTTTGGAAGTGATGATCAGAGAGAAAGTATTCTTGCGATGTACAAACAAATTTATCCTTCAAGTTGTTTACAAAAATATTATCAATTAATGTAGATGAGGTAGAGGAAACTCTTGTCGGGCTAAATACACAGGGTATAAGATTGAAACAATCAAAGACACTAATTACACTATTGATCGGCTCCGTTTTCTCTAAAAAGTTGACATTAAAGTCACCGCAAATAATCTGAGTTTGATCAACATGTACTACCTCATCAAGCAACTCAAAAAGATAATCAGTCAAGGTAGGCAAATTACCAGACAGCGATTTGTACAAGCACACAACATTAAACTAGATTGGTATGAGTAAGACAGTTAAATAATCTAGAAATTTTTCCTTTCTGCAAAGATACGCGTAGAACATCATTCGTTCCAACACATATAAAAACAGTCGGATACAGTAAAAGATTCTGTGAGATTGAATATATCTCCAACCACATTTTCAAATAGAGCGTTAGGCTTAAATAGCGATTGAACAGGGTAGGCTGTACCAAAAATATCCATCGCAATCCGAGCCATACCCCGGCACTGGTTATTCCCCAAAAGAAGTAGGTATTCTAGATGTTTTCCGAGCATGAGCATCCGCCTTATAGTCCAGACAACTAGTCAGTAACTATGTTTTGTTCCCGAATCTCAAAAAAACACTAAGGGGGACAAAATTTAGGGACAATGACAACTTATAGCGGCAGTTGAGAGCTATTTTGCGGAAAAACCAAATGCATATTTGTTCGAGAATGTAAAAACGTGCCCTCGTATATAGTTTCTGCTGACTTCGTTGCTCAGTGTTTTTTTTTGTCTAGAGGCCAAGATAGAACAAGCTCAAGTAAAAATTACAGTCGCTATAATCTGCAGCAAGCGCATAATAGTGACGAAAAGCAAAAGAAAACGAATACAATTGCATGTAACAAATTTTTGTCGTTTAAAAGACCAGCTATTTGGTGAATAACACATGGTACAAGTAAAGTCTTTAGCCCAGTATGCATAAATCCAAGTAAAGTATGGTAAAAATTCGAAAAAAATAAAAATGAAATATTAAAACTCAAAAGATGCAATTTGAAGCTTTAGTAGTACCAACTATGCAGCATAAGTTACTTTGTGCATCAAAATTAAAAAGAAATGAAAATATTGCGAGTACTCAAAAAAAATTATGTACTTTTGACAAGCGATAATGTAGTAAATGAGTATAACTTGGAAAAAATGGTAAATATGTACATTACACTATGATAAGAAATCTATGGCGCAGTAGGCTATATCACTCGACTAAAGATGTTCTTACAGTTCTTGATCTAAAAGATTATCGTTTAAGATATATAAAGGGAGCACAAAAATATAAGCGAAACAATTCAGTTGCTTTGGTGGTGTGTCAATATATTTCCAAACAAAACCTAATTATAAAGTTAATCAAAACCTAACAAATTATATACAATAAATGAAAAGACGATAGAATGTCAAAATAGTGACAACCTTTAGTGATGCAGAATGTATCTCAAACAAATTCAGGTCAGGCGAGCAAATGCACAAAATGCTGTTAAATAAAATAAGAATAAAATTGATAGACTCAGAATCTACTTAAGAACTGGGATGGGCTTGCTTCGATGAAAAACTAATCCTTTGGAGTAAAGATTTTATGTATCTTAAAAAAGCAAAAAAAAAGACGAGACCGAAAATTAATTCTTAACAATCCCTCATGAATGGCAACAATTATGAAAATATTAGACTTTAAACTTGATGAAGAAGTCGAATAGATCTAAAAACTGATACAATTCCCATTTGATTACATTGCGTTGCAAGTTTAGTATGTTTATACTCAATCTTAAAACTAACAAACGTCCGTGTGAATTTTTTTTGATAATGCATATGGTTTCAACTACATTCTGGTGTTTCGCTATTTTTGAAGAACATAATATTTTGTTATATATGTATTTGATTGTAAATATATTTGGTCAATATGAAACATTATTATTATTATATCTTACATGTAAGCTTTTTTGATTCCGCGAAACTAATTAAAAGACAACAAACATCCTCAAACCGGTATTTAACGTTATTTATTTTAAAAATATTATTGTAGACATAGGTATTAGAGGTCAAGTAAAATTTATTGAACAAATACATATATTTATTGTTATATTATGGGCGTATACATACAATCGAAAAAACTATAGATATCTGATTCTGACACTGGATGTACTGTACGATATAATTTTCATTTATTGAAACAAGTGAAAATGTTCGTCAAACATGTCTTAGGTATAGGCAGCGTTTTCCAAATCGTTGAGCCCCATCCCCCACGCATAACGGATGTCGTGTTTACATTACGGGGAACCGATAGATTGTTGCCATTTTACGAAAGTCTTGGTGTGAAAGGGCCCGTAGGATTTTGCGTTCCGAAGAAGACCTCCTGGACTTTATTGATAGAAATCCAGGTGTATGTAAACACACAAGAGGCAGCATGACAGTTCAGAGTGTCTAGAGTAATTCAATACATTGGATACATTAAAATAAAAGTTCCTTTGTCAATTAGTCTCAATTAGATAATATTTTCATGCGTGATCATATTGATATTATTGAACTCTTCATTCAAACGTATAAAAAAAAAAAACTGACACATCAGCGTTATCTCGTAGGCGGCGCATATCACAATTTATAAGGGAGATTTTAATTTTGACATTCACGTCGTAATTGAACAAAAATTTTTTGGATTTATATTCTACATAATTGTATCGTGCTATTCTTAATATTTTTTATTTTTATTTCAAATACATCCTGTATATGCGTATACATACAATCGAAAAAACTATATCTGATTCTGAATTTAAATGAATTTGACTTCTGCTTAATATTGCGACTGATTATTCATTGACAATGACAAGATTTGTTGAAACTTTGATGCAAAATTAATAATAAAAATGACAAAAATAATTATAAACAAATAACACAGTAGCAACCATTACGTTGATGCCGAGCTTCTCGCATATTTTCATATTTGGCAAAAGTTAGATAAAGTTTTAGGAAAATATTTGTGTTAAGTTTCGTATCGAATCTAAACATAAAGTTGCATGGTGTTGGCTGTAGGGTCACTAACTTATTGTTAGTAACACACCAGATTCTTTTAAACTTGTTATTGCGGGCAGTATTTATTAATTATATGCAGATTTTTTGTTTGTACTGCATAATAATTCGTGATGAGTTGATAGATTTTTAGAGAAGTGTAGCAGGGGGCGCCAATATTCTAAGTAAACGATAGTGGTTCAATTTTTTTTACGTTTTCCGCCTATATATAAGATATCCAGGATCTTCACAGTTACAGTAATTCTTCAGAAGAAATAAACAAGCATTTATCCAACATGAAGATAACTTTGGTAAATGATAATTTGTTTTCTTACAATAGGGGATGCGCGTATATTTTATTATTCATTAGTTATATATTTTTTAGATAGCATTATAATAATAAATGAGTATTTGAAAAATCATTTTTGCAAAAAATGTATAGTTTAAGAAATATTAATAATCAATTTTCATTAATTATTCAAAATTCATGACTCATTTTAAAACGCATCGCTATTGGCCAATGCATTTGTGACGTACAAATTCAGTAAACTGCTTTGCTTGTATGCATTTGCTATACTGTTAATACTGTTTTAATTCGCGTTATTTGTATATTTATACAAATTATATCGTACTGTAAGTAGCGGGTTTTACAACAAACGATTTCTGAAAAATGATTGATATTGGATTCATAAAGCTCAATCAGATAATTTACCAAATGTTGATGTCTTTATAATTGCCAAATATTTCCAAGGTACCTAATCCTTGTTTTACGTCTAGCGAAAGGGGTGTTAAAGCATAAAGGTAAAATCAATTGTATATTAATAATAAACATTAAATATTATTGAAATGTACATATAAACAGGTGTAAGTAGTTATTTGGTACCTAGTTATATAGAAGTAGTTTCCAAGGAAATTTAGATGTAGGTTGTTGAATAATACATGTTTTATAATTTAATATATTTAAGGTAAAGTGTGTCATTATTATTAACCCTCCATTAGTCACCTATAAAAATATCAAAAATTAGCTTTAGGTCCAGTGGACCTAACGTGATTAATCACGTTACGCCCGCAGACGCGCTTAATGGACCATTAAAAAATATTACATTTGTAATTGAAAAATTCATTAAAGTGCAAACTAAATTGTATATGGACTTATGTACATCGAAGTTATCTTCACAACAATAAAGGGATGATGTTGCAGACACTTTCTTAGGGTCACGTCTTACAGCCCTTAGCCACAGCTTCCTTTCTTTTGGCTGTTTAGGAACACTTATAAACAGTTTTTGTGGTGTTTTTATGGATGTATTTGTACACATCGGTACAATACATCAAAAATACGACCTTTTAACGTCCATTTTCCAATAATTTGCCGTATTTACACTTACCCAGCTGGATTTCTGTATAAGATAAATAAGCGCATCTAACGGTTTACAGGCTTATGACGTCACAGCGTCGGCCATATTTAAAACTTCGTTTTAGCGCCAACTCTGAAAATATATTTTTTATTATTTTTTTTTGTTGTAAAAATAACTTTTATTTGAAAAAGAATGTATACACGTATTATTATGTTACTTAATCTCTTTAAAAAAAAATATTTTAAAAAATTCGATTATTCCCCATTATAAACTTTAATAAAAACTTATCTCTTTCTATATGTATATCTAAACGATACGTATAGAGGTATAGTTTATATACATACATAGGAGCTTGATAGTCGTAGTGGAAAGAGCGATTAGTAGGATGTACGGCGCCTAAGTTACCTTTCGCTGATTGAATATAATTTACAACGCGCAATTTCTATTCGCAATGTGGTAACGCTGTAACAAAGCCAGAAAAACATATTTTATTCAGTTAGTTGCACAGAAATACTGCTAATAAAAAGCAATAGATGTTAGTAAACCTCTGTAACTGCATTCACAGCAGTTAAGAACAAAATATGACTTTAAATACATATATAGAAACAAAATACACCAAATAAATAATTTATATTGATAGAACAAATTTATTCAAAATTGTACAAAAATCATGTGCAGGGAATGCTATACTCATTTAATTGTAGAAGTAGTCAATGAGCTTAGTCTACATGATATATTTGAAAACTTTGGTAATAAATCTTATTAAAAAAATAGATTGTTTTCAAAAAAGTTTCGGTAGTAACGTTCAATGACGTAGGAACTGGTAGTTTCCGTTTTGTGTTGCTTTTTAGATCAGCTCGACGAAATAAATTTTGTCATCAAAGACGTTGCTAAATTTTATTCTACAATAAATTTAACATGGCACACATATAGCATTCGAATTTGCGCTTACATATGTATATAACTACTGCCATCAACTCAGTATAACCAGTAATAGGTAGTAGCTGCTTTCTATAATTTGCCTTTATTGAGTAATGTGCCCTTTATTTCCTAATTTTGTACTTGTTAATAAAAATATGTAAATAAGATCATTAACTATTTTAATTTCACTCTTTGGATTTTAAAGAATTAGAAAATCATATATGATAGATATTTCTGTAAACGTTTCCGAAAGATTACTATAGATACGACGATAGTATCAAAAATTATCATTCACTTTCAAATTTTTAAAAAGTGAAAGTCATTAAAAACGATATCTGGACTAATGTGCTCTTTTTCTTAGAGTTTCTAAAATGATACTCACACGTCACTTGGCTGACGGTTTTTCTTTCTCCTTCCTCGACTTCTATGTAGACAATAGATCATAGTACGTGACACGTTCATACCCAATAACAATTGCTTTCAATAGAACCACGCTAGAAGAAAGATAAAACATATTTAATACGCTGCTGGTGGTGAACTACTGATATATCTTTAGAATCACACACTTATATAACATCCAGGTATCCGTTATAGTATTGTAGATATGTTTTTTCGGGTCTGGTCGCTTAGATATTTTTTGTCTTGACGTTTCGTTGATTGTGCTATCAGCTTCTTCAGAAATTTTCTAAAAACTTCTGCAGAAGTCTTTAGAAAACTTCTGAAGAAGCTGATACCACAATCAGCGAAACGTCAAGCCAAAGAATAGCCAAGCGACAAGACCCGAAAAAACATATCTACTATGGATTACGGTCGTGAAAGCCTACACTCAACCGTTATATTATTGTCTCTTGGTAGTTTCGTCTCTCTTTCAGTCCTTGCATCCTCGGAGAATTTCAATCTCTCGTTATAAAACAAAGTAAGATAGGCGTGTTTTCTATAAAATTTGTTTAAACGCAGATAGTTTTCATATCTCCCACTACTTTAATTTAGTGTCTGTTTCAAAATCATATAGAACACCGTTTAACATTCCTTAATTTCCATTTTTAACAGGCAATTTATTCAAATGGAACTCATCAATTTCTTTATGCAGCTGATATCGTTAGAACATGTCGATTAATTATTGAAAAACGTTTACAGATCTTTACATTCGCTGCTATGCTTATAATCGCATACGTAAGTGCTGATGCTCATGGCCATCATGATATTAATAGTGAACATGCTGATACTAACGATAGTGACAAGCACTTTGAGAAGAGAGATGCTCCATTTTTGGTAAGCGCACGTGAACAACATCATGAAGGACATAGGCCCTATGGATAAGGAGAATGTATAAGAAGGAAAACAAAATTGTGCTTGATTTTTTGAAAACATTCTTTATTAGTTTTATACATATGTATGTTGTTGTTTTTTATTGTTTAATTTTAAATTAAAATGCAGAGTTAAAAACTATCCTTGAGTTTTCTTTATTTATTCTTTGTTTTTATGTGACTCAATTCCAATTTGGGAATACCACCACTGGATGTCTTAAAAAATATACTTGTGTAAGGAATTTTCAGTTGCTCAGAAGCATAACAAAGCACATATTAGTCCTTCTTTTACTAGAATTATTGGTGTAAAAATCACGATTATTACTAATACTTTTAGTTAAATTTTAGCTTATTTGAATCGACTCTGGATGCTCTTATGTAATGTAAAAGTGTAGGTAGTTAATAAAAACGCGAATGAAGAGTGCAGACTATTGAAATAGATGTTATAAACGAAATTTCATAACATTCTAAATCTATAGGAAGTAACTGTAAATTTCTATTGCGCAATAGAAATCATATGTTGAATTTATCATTGATAAGAAAACAAAAAGAGTATGTATTTTCGTTTTAATATTGTAGAGATTAATTAATTTTTTCTATTATTATTTATTAATTACTAACAATATACGGTATCTTAAAGTGAAATAAATATTCTAATTACGCAATTAATACTACAGAAAATCAGTTCAACTAGTTTACTTCGTTTTCGTATTCTTCCGCAAATTATTTTAGTTTATTTGCAAATCAGATTTTAATCTGGAGGTTATCTCTTGGTGATGTAAGAAACGGTATATATACCACCCCACGTAAACCTTGTAATATACAGTGTGCAACAAGTCTTATGCAAGTCATAATTATTGGTTCCATCCAACTACAAAATGAAATTCTCTTTGGTAAGTTGACATTTTAAAATAATTTTCTTGTAACAAATGTATGCTTTACGTTCTTGGCTATTATTATTACAGATCTTTTTCTTTCTGGCAATGATATTAATGGCCGTTACTGCTTATCCGGATCCAAATCACGGCGGCGAAGTTGGAGCTGAACACGGTAGCCATGCAGGACATACCCACGGACATCATGGAGCACGTCAAACTTCTGAATCCGACGATTCATCCAGTGAAGAAAGTCGTGGTCATCATGGCGCTACCGGTCATCATTAAAAGTAAACATTTTGTGAATTTCCTATTCTGTGTATAAAATAAATTTCTAGTTTTAAAATTGTTGTTTCAATGTAGTAATTAATATACACTTGTAGTTGCACCATTAGTAGTTACAATGTATCATTGAAATCTATTAAACTTGCAGGCATTTAGGCTATATTTAATTTTTATTTGCCTTTAATCAATTTAAATCGTGGAAGGAAGAGACACTTACTAGTATACCTTATACAGGCTGATTCATTTTTGATCCTCACCATTGCTATCTCGCTTAGTATTGAAGATAGATGATAGATTTAAATTTGGCAATATTGCTAAATTTTGTGGTTATTATGATCCCGAAAAGAAAATAGACTTAGAACAAATGACGTTCGTGTTATTTGAAAAAAACTGTAAAATCTCATTTTCTTATTTTGCTCGTAGCACTTTTATTTGGTCTTGCAGAGAAAAACTAAAGACATTCTCAAGGGCACTTTTCTTTGGATCATCATCAACTTTGCTATTTCTTATGGGCGCCATATTGGATTTTGACACAGCTAGAAAGATTTTCTTTTTCTGATTTCAACCATGTGTTGAAATCAGAAATTCAGGTTGAAAACAAAATTTGATATTGTTTGTTAATTGACAAAGAATCTAATTTGAGATTAAATAAAGTAGGTAGCCATGAAATTTCGAACTGTCAATCGCTTAAAATTGAGTATCGCGAAAATGAAAATCGATGTTAAATAAGTTAGCCATGGAATTTTGAACTGAAGTTGCATTAGTAAAGGAAAAATGGCGTGAGAAAAGAGGCAAAGTGAAACAAGATATGTTATGTCTTTTTTGTCATCGAACTAAAATACAATAGTGTGTACAAGATATTTGGAATTTTACCATGATGTATTTCGATTAAACATTCCACCATAATAATAATAATTCATGCCTTTACATCCTCAGCAGCTTGGGCCAATTACAGGGGCCATCGGCTGGCCATGAGTTATTATGATGCCTGCTGTTGTAGACCGACGTAAGATGTTGTCTTTTAGCATTTGCCATGGAATCTGGGAAACTACAGAAAATCAAATTCAGAAAGAACCTACCGAGGTTCGGACCCAGTACCACCGAACCAGGAAGCAAGCACACAAGCACCGCGCTACTAGCCGATCAGTTAGTAAATTTCGATTCATCTGACCAGAAGATTATATTCAAAAAATCTTCGCAGTTTTCTAATTTTCCCAGTAACCAATTACAATATTCCATTTGTCTTAAGTTATCCAGCATATAGTAAACTACGACTAACATGGACTTTGTACGATTTCAGCTTATTTCGACGCAGTTCTCCACGATCCATATTCGACTAAATTTCTGGTCAAGATTTAAAAAAATTGTATGATATGTTTGCAGTCGTTTAGGGTAACTACAATAGTAAATAATTGTATTCGCTATTGTTGTATTTCGATTTGATTAATAAAAAATACATAATATTATCTTGTTTCTCTTCGTTGGTGAACGCGATTTTTGCGTTACTAACGCAACGATAATTGACAGTTCGTAATTCCGTGGCTATCTTATTTAACATCGAATTGCATTTAGGTGATATTCAATTTTAAGTGATCTACAGTTCGAAATTTCATAGCTACATACCTACCTTACTTATTTAATCTCAAATCAGATTCTGCGTCAATTAACACACTATATCAAAGTTTGTTTTCAACATATGATACATGGTTGAAATCAGAAAAAGAAAATCTTTCTAGTTACGTCGAAATCCAATATGGCGTCCATAAGAAATAACAAAGTTGATGATATAAAAAAAAACGAAACGTCATATAAAAATTTTAAATACACCATTTGATAGAGGAGCAAAAGTGACCTTGAGAATGTGTCTTTAGTTTTCCTCTGCAAGACCCAATAAAAGTGCTACAAGCAAAATAAGAAAATGAGGTTTTTTAGTTTTCTTCAAAAAACTCAAACGTCATTTGTTCTAAGTCTACTTTCTTTTCGGTATCATAATAACCACAAAATTTAGAAACTTCGCCAAATTTAAACCTGACGTCTATCTTCAATAATAAGCGAGATCGCAATGGTGAGGATCGAAAATGAATCAGCCTGAAACAATGTTTCAAAAGTTATTTGTTTTAAGATGGGTGCAGTTGAAATTCTTTTACTTATGCTAGTTCCTTCGAATAGCCGCGATCACAAGTTGTACCATTGTTACGATCATCAATCCGTTTTAATTTTTTTGATTTATTGCTAATCTACGGTTTGTTTTACGATGCGAACGTTAACAATTTAGTATGTGAATAAGATTTTAAACAATTATTGTAACACGTGTATGCAATTTTTATTAAAAAGTTTAGCGAAAATTGCCTTATAAAAATCTTATAACAACCCATAGCAATGAATCACGTTGTTCGTCATAATAAGTTTTTCAATCACGATCCTTTTCAGGTAATAATCGGTTAGTCGGTTAGTACTAATTTTAATAAAAACCTGGATTTAGCGGAAACTGTTCGCGCTAATAATCTAGCGGCTACGCTTATTGGTATGTACTTAGGCCGCGTTCCGAATTGTGCATACTGCGTTATATGCGACTGATGCAACGAAAAATCGTTCCGATTTAACGTAAATGCGGGCATAGAAAGTGTTGCCGCGAAACCATTTTCAAATAGGTTCTGACCCTGTCAGAGGTTAGAAGGAAACATACAACGCATAGGAAAAAAGGTAATGCAGTCTATGCGTGGCTATATGCGCGGAGCGCATAGATTGAACGTCTCGGGACGCACATAATTTTCTCTGTTCTTCTATGCATGCAGCGCATAGAATGCACGTCTCGGAACGCGGCGTTTTACATACGTATGTATTTAAAATATTATTAAAGTTTATCAGTGGATAGTCAATTTGCTTTAGAATTTCGGTCTTGTAAACACGTAGAATGTTGGCTAAAAAACTTCTTACTTGCTAAACAAACATCAGGAAAGTTGCAAGAAAAAATTGATAATCTTGCACAGGACGCAACCATTATGAACAGGGTATGTATGTATGTACATACATACATACATACGTTCGCCCTTATATAAAGAATCGAAAAACCATATGTCATAGATTATTGCATTATTTTTTGTTTTCTTCTGTTTTCATTTGGTTGCTAAATAAAAAGGTATATAACATTAAGAACCTTTTTTATATTTCTGTACGTTTCGTGGACGAAAAACAACATTAGAGAAGTGGCTACATTTTATGTCAATAAAATATTTACATTATTATTAATTATTAAAATTATACACTTTCTGGTATGTTTGAACGATTATTTGTAGATGATACATATTGCAAGTTCTACAATGAACGTATACCATAAAGTGTATACATATGTACATACATTAATTTCAAAGTTACTAAATATTCGTTTTTTATTATATGGGGTTATCATAATGTAAGGGATAAAGCTTAAATTATTATAACTTTAAACTTATAAACGAAATTCAATTGCTTAAGAAATGGGATTTAATATGCCCAAACCCAGTTACGGCAGTTGCTCAATATGGCCTCCATTTTGCTTCTTATATGGTCATTTTCTAAACACTAAAGCTTCTAAATAACTCCACAGCCAGTAATCCGCTGGGTTAAGATCAGATGATCTTGGTAGCGATGAATTTGCGAAATGTCGCTTAACACCCGATGTTGAAAAACTTTCCTGGTCGGAAAATGTGCTCCATCCTGCATCCTTGCACTTATCATATTTTACAGCTGTGGAATAACACAATTTCTTAAAATTTGCATCTACAGGTTTGAGTATCGACTCATACCATTCAGAGTAAAATGTGCCGCATCTGTCTATAAAATACGGTAGCTATTCGGGTTCAATTTCCATCTGAGCCATTACTAGCAAAGAAAAATCGTACCTATCAGCCAAATCTATCTTTCAAACAGAATTTTCAGTTTATACAAATACATTTTTAGAATTTTGCGTTGCAGTTGTACACCTGTACAATGTAGTTCTACTAATGAAGATAGCATTGCCACACTTCTAGTCCTAGGTCTCGTTTGTTTGGTTTTAATAATTTTATTGAGAAAGACTTAGAGAGAAACTTATAAATAGCGCATTGCTACGCGAGGATTAATTCAGCCAGTAATGTTAAAAGTGAAAGTAGAGGTTAATGAATGATTAATTAAACAATGAAGCGATTATAAATCTTGCTTATGACCTTCGTGCTGACTAAATGACTACTCTCTCGGTATGACTCAGAGGATTTATTTCAACAATTATTAAAAAATAAAGTGTTTTAGATTTTAGAGTGTGGAGCTATTTTAATATAAGTTATATCTCTCAGATTGAATATAGAATGCATTCAAAGAATCTAGCACTGATGAGACACTTTGTGTGAATTATCAAAGACTTTTAACTCAGTTTTGTATAATATACATACATACTTACTTCTAAACAACTTTTAGTATCATGGGGTTAGCGATCTTGCTTTGGTTTTGGTGACGTTAACCATTTTTCAAGCAAAAACATTCGTTGTATGCTCAAGAATGTTTGAAAAGCCCTCACCAAGCCGCACGCACATACATTGTATCAAACATCCAAGCTGCACTAAAATGACACGTATCTCTCTCTAACGAGACTGATGATGGTCTTGGAAAAGAGAGCGCAGTCTCGGATTTATTGGACCAGAGCCATTCGGGCTCTTACTAAGAGCCACTCAATAGCTGATATCCAACAGCATCCAGATATCCAATTAAAACAATCATAAAAGTGGTTCACTTTTTCCGCCACTATGGCTGAATGTTCGCTGAACCTCACCAAAGAGACCTTGGCACCATCACTGATCATGGCCCTCCCAGGTATTACCTAAGGAAGATGCACAAGGTGGCTAGCGATGTATGCCGATTTTATTCTGATCACACTGAAACAGTGGAACATATCACATGCGACTGGGTGGCGGCAGGCCGCTAGAAGCATCGTCACTTGAAGCAGGCGTACTTAGACCCGACTTGTGTTAGAACTATAACTCCTATAGGTTGAAGATCAATTGGAACTACAAGATTAAGTGAGGAGCATTCACGCAAAATCAGATATCTCCACTTTTGGTCAAAATTTAGTTTGGTATGATTTCTTCTAGTCGTTTGTATCGCTTACAATGCTCAGAATGATTCAAAGTCAGTTTTATCCCATAGTAATCTGAACCACAATATGGTCAGTTCAGTCAAAATCATATATATCCAATTTGAAAATTAAGCTTAACAATTAGTATATCGAGCAATTACAATTTGTCAATACAATTTTTTCAGAGTACCATTTTTCAAATCTCTTTTTCTCGTAAAACAATAATAGATAGAATTAGGTAGGTACCTGTAAGTTATATGTTCAAACAAAACCAGACACAAAACCACACGCAAAACAATACATATCCACTAGTTTTTTTTTAATTTTTTTATCACAGGACGTGCATTTTTCCATAACCATATCAGTGTTAAAAATATTATTTATACATACTACTTGTCATATAAGTTGCACAATTATAATCTTAGAATAAACTGTTTTTTTTTTATTTCCCGATACTACATTAGATATGTGAATATGTCTGATTTTGCATGAACGCTCCTCAATTGCATAATTTTTTCTAATGCTGATTTTTTAATTGAAACTACTCGTGAGTGTAATCCATTGGTGCAAGAAGATCCTTACCATCCTGCACTACAGGTTTATATCAATTTATCAATTTCAACTACACAACGTAATTTTCCATCAAATTCTAATACTATTTATTCTTTTCGTTGTGCTAATTTTCCGGTACTATACAATGATCTACTTGAGGTTGATTGGACATTTTTAAATAGTTTTAATAGTGTTAATGAGGCAGTTGCTGCTTTTTATGACGTTATTTATAAAATTTTACAACGTACAGTACCATTATATAAGCATTCGACACGAAGCTTGCCACCTTGGTTCGAACTCAATATTAAAAACAATATCAAACTTAAAGAATATGACTTTAAACAGTGGCGGAAGTCGAGATCGGAGATCAATTTAAGAGATTGCGTTCATTAATTAAAAATCAAACAAGACTTGCATACAAAGAATATATATCAAGAATGGAAATTGATATTGCAAGAAACCCTAAGTTGTTCTGGATTTTTGTCATTATTAAACGAGGCGTCTCTAGAATTCCGGGTAGTTTAAACTATAGGTAATGGTACTGCTATTGATGAACCTCTAAGTATAGTGAATGCATTCGCCGATATTTTTTCAAACGTGTACCAAAGTGCTCATTCCTAATCTAATCCTTCAATATCCACCTTTACTAATTCCTTACTAATCTAATATAACTTCTGATGACGTTTGTTGCAGTATTAAGGAAATAAAAAGTGATATGACCTCTGGTCACGATAACTTACCTGGATTTCAACAACTATCATTTATGGCCAAACCTTTCCCGTCTATTCATCAGCATGGATTTGTGTCCGGACGGTCTACGTTAACTAACTTGGCTGAGGTAACACAATTTATAAGTGGATCGCTAAGGCATCGTCAACAAGTTGACGAAGACTTTTCTAAGGCTTTCGACACTATAGACCACGTATGTTTGCTTCAAAAATTGTCTCACTTGGCTTTTCCACTAATGTTATTGACCTAGTTTCGTCTTACCTAAGCAATCGCGTTTGTTACGTTTCATATAATGCTTTTAATTCAGATTCATTCATTGCTTGCACAGGTGTTCCGCAAGGATCCCATCGAGGTCCTCTATTTTTTAATACCTATCTACGTAAACGATTTACTATCTAAATTGGCATGTAATGTTGCAGCTTATGGCGATGACCTTAAAATTTATTCTAAGATTTCCAGCATATCCGATTGCGTCATACTTTAAAAGAACCTTAATATTATTAATAGCTGATGTGACAGAATGGTGTCCATTTAAATATAAACAAATGCACTATAGTATCCTACACGAAATGTAATAAGAATGTAATGTCATTTTATTTCCCTACTTTGTCAACCAAATACCGATACCTAGGCAGTCATGTATTCGAGATTTAGGGGTGATTTATGATTCACAACTGCCTTTTGGTAACCACATCATAGAAATTGCAAATATCTCTTGTAAGTGTTTAGGATTCCTAATACGTACATGCAGATCACTTTCTCATATTAATGTCATAAAGATTTTATTTTTTACTCTTGTTTCGTACCCAGCTCGAGTACGCATCTATTATTTGGTACCCTTACTATCAGTATACAGATTACATTAGAGAGAATTCAAAAACGTTTCTTGAAATACTTGTAAGTGTATCCAGCACGCAGTTCAAACTATGATGACTTACTAAATCGCCACAACTTCGATTCTTTACAATGCCGAAGAGCTGCTGCCAGTGGTCGATTTCTTATCAGCCTAATTAAAAGTAAAGTGGATTCTTAGACTTTACTATCTCTGCTACATTTTAGCGTTCCTGTGCATGACAGGAGATTTCCTGGCAGTTTGCGCATTCCTGCTACACGATCCAACTTGTTGAAACGAGAACCACTTTATCATATGGTTGTTAATGCTAATATCGCTTTCAGTGATATATTTAATGTACATATGAGTATCAGACTTTAAAATTTTTTGCAAATACAGGCTCACTCTAGATCACTATCACCTACAGGACACCAAACACTTGGATAAATGCCAAATGCTATTTATCCAAGTGTTTGGTGTCCTGTAGGTGATAGTGATCTAGAGTTCTACTTCGGCACCAAGAGATCCAGTGAATATTTGTGAAATACAGGCTCATATATGTATTACATGTTGTTCTTCTTTTGAGTTCAATGTAGAATGTTTCTTCTGTCTGCTTATTGTAATACTAATTGTATTATTTCATATTTTTATTATTATTAATAATATAATTTTATATATTTATCATTATTATTATATTTATTATTATTATTATATTAATGTAGTACATCGGTCCGTGCACAAGATGCCTAAGTGTGTGGTGGTTCTCCCAGATTATTATTATAACATATTACCGTTTTTGTTATTTTCAACAACTTTTAGTTAATTTTTGATTAGTTATCCAATATTTTTAGATTGTAGCCAACAACTTAACTAGGTTATAGTTCTCTAATAGATACATATGGTGTATTTACAAGAGATCTTATTGGTCGCAGCGACGGAAGGCATTCAAATGCTTGATCAACCCATTAGCAATCTAATCTAATTGAATCTAAGCTGGACAGTTTAAATATAACTAAAAGCAGATATAAATAAAATTATTTTCAGGGTGTTTTACCTGTTTTCTGTAGGAACTATGTATGTATGTATGTACATATGTATGTACATACATATGTATACGTTACGATTTAGATTAACATGTTTCTTAAAGCTTCTTGGAACAACGAGATTCTAACCAGCTTCTTTGACTCCCTTTTTTACGTGAGATTTTACGATCTACATAATGCCGGCTGCTATTTATCTATAAATATTATTTTAATACAATACTTGTGTGTTATTCCCAAAATTATGATAATAACGCTATCAAGAAAACAATTTAAGCGTTTCTAATGTAACCACAAATAATGAAATGCTAATTTGACCTCAGACCAAAAAAATAACTGGAAATGCATATACTATACGAGTTTTAGGAATAACAAACCATTTGTATTTTCTAGTATCACAATTTTTAAATTATGTAACCATTATACTGCTAACAAAGCATAATATTATTTAACACTTATTTGAAAACATTCAAAAATATACTTATATCTATTAACGTATTATAAAAAGTATTATATTGTATACAAACAGTTACTTTTTACCCTGAATACTGTACTGATTAACAGAAATTACGCTAATGAACCACTGATAACAAATTTATTTTAATTGTGCATGAACTTCTTAGTGAACCCTTAGTAACATGTTTGATATCAAACTGTTGAACAGTATAAAACGTAGTAGAAACGCCAATAATATTGTATAAACAGTTTAGAAATTGTCACTGCTACCATGAAGGCTTGCATTGTGAGTATAACTTCGATTTTTTTTTAAATAGTAAACTGTCGAATCTTGTTTTGTATTATTTAATTGGTTTAGCTAAAATACACAGCTACTTATATATTGCAGAATTTCATCTCGTTGCGTTATAGACATATGTACGATTAATGTGGTATCGGACAAAACTAACTAAACAAATTAATTTAGATTAAAATTAGAGCAAACATGAACTTATTATTTAATATATTTCTACATATTTTGTACATGTATTGTAGTGTTAAATTTTGACATTTGAATTTAATGTTGAATGCATATTTGTAACTGCAAAAATTAATTCAAAGGTTTTGTTATACTTTACTTGTTCCCTCACAGAGGCTCTAGTAATGGAAATATATTGAACTTATAACGGCTATATTTTCTTAAACTTCATCTCATGATTTATTCGCAATCTCAAGCAATCTCTCTAATAATAATTTGAAATTGCTGCGAATTTGCATTATACAAAATACTACGTACACTGTAAACTAGTTGTAAACAGTTTATTAGATCGCAAATAATCACAAAACATGAACGTACAACTTACAAAAAATAAATAAAGACGTCGTGTAAAGTTTTGTTTATTGGACTATAAATGATAACCTGTATAACACATAATGTTTTTGTTTTCTCCCATAGGTTATATTTTTAGTAACAATCACGTTGGCAGCATCGCTGCCTTACGGTGATCACTACGATGGTGGCCAAGGTGGTGGCCATGGTGGCGGACAAGGGGGTGGATTTGGTGGACCAGGAGGTGGACATGGTGGCGGACAAGGAGGTGGATTTGGTGGGCCAGGAGGCGGCCATGGTGGCGGACCTGGTCATGGACAAGGTGGTGGATTTGGCGGAAGTCACGGTCAAGGTCACGGTGGATACAAAACTCATGGCTATTAATAGATTTTAATACATTGGTACAAACTTATTAGATAAACTTATATAAGTACATCATTACGATAAGGTTGTTACCAGCATTTTTAAACAAAACACACTAAATTCTGTTTTATAATTATAATGAATGTATCAACTAGAGTATGAAGAATAGTACTGCATTAGTAATAACTGCCAATACATTTATTTAGCCACTAAATCAAATTCTTTGATAATAATAAAATACAATATTAATAGTTCTGTATATTAGTGATGTTCTGTATATTAGTGATAAATATAAAATAAATGTAAATATTACACAAATGTCTATTCTATGCATTAGTCGTTTTGATTTATACTTCGTTTATAACCGCCCACAGTTTTGATTTTTGTGACGATAAACTACAATTAGCCTATAAACACATTCTATAGCGTTTACGTGTAACTACATAACTCATGTTAGCGAACCAATAAAATTAGAATTTGGCAAGACAGGTGAATTAACGATATTTAGCTATAAGTAATACCAAATATGTAAACAAGTCATACATAAATTCTTAATTCGGTAAGAATAATTCAAAAAATATATCTACATATGAAAATTAGGCATGCAACGAATATTCGGCTACTATTCGGTATTCAGCCTATTCGGTTACTTTTATGCTATTCGGCCGAATACCGAATATCTAGGAACTATTCTGCCTTATACCGAATACTTTTAAGCAAGATGTCTTGCTATAGTCAGGTAATTGATAAAATAAAAATATATTTATGTTATAATAATATATTTTTCTGGTAATCATTAGTATAAGTACATAAACAACTTCCGTATTATAAAAATTTACATAGACGATCAAATAAATGTCTATGGACTTAAATTATGTAATGAAAATTTAGAAGTGGAAAATTATGGTTCAGAAAGACTAATTTCTCTGCATTTTTAGGCAGTAGTTTACTTCTTTTTTTTTCTCATCCATGCGCCAGCCGTATACTTTTGCCTAATATTCGGCTATTCAGCCAGGAAGTGTGCAGAATATTCGGTATTCAGCGTGTGGCCGAATATACTATTCGTTACAAGCTTAATGGAAATATTTAGTCAGTTTTAATCAACACGACCCTAATACGGGTATCTTGAAGCAAATTATTTAACTTGGTTAGTAAGTATCCCGAATATTTAAAAAATTATAACGATCTTTAGAAATTGCCATTGCAGCTTAAAGGTGTTTGATTGAGGTACAGATGTCCTTTGTTATCTCATGTACGGGATCCATGAAGAAACAAATTATTAATGTGGATGATAACAATTCTCCACACCAAGCAAACACTGTTAACAATTAGCTTGAGTTTAAGTCAAGAAATTCAAATTGCTAACAATAATTGATAATTTACTTTGCTTTATATCAGCAAAATGTCGAGCTATGTTATCCGCTTAGAAGAGCATACGCCCTATTAAACCAGGAATATATGTATCTACAGGCTGTCCGGTAAAGGTGTTCTGAAAATTAGGGAATCACTGCCATCAAAAAAGTACATGTATATGCACTTGTGGCTTCCAATGCTCTTTAAAATGTTATAACTATTTTATTTCTCAGGCTCCAAATTCTCTTAAAACTACAAGTGATTGTAAAGTCGGCGTTGTTTATAATGTTTGTTTGTCTTTTGTTTTCATTAAATTGTCACTTTTATTAAGCTACACTGCGGAATTCCGTTATTCATTCGAACAATGGATTATTTCTACCAAAACAATGCAGACATGCATTTAGCATTGGCGACGGCTGATGGAAATGCTATAAGGGTTGTTAGAATTTATCAGTAAAAATATCCGAACCGTCGTGTGCCATGGGCTAAAACATTTCTTGGTGTAGATCGCAGAATACGTCAAAATGGTACTGTAATACCAGTGACCGTAAATTGTGTTGGAAGAAATCCTCAACTAGAAGAACAACTTTTAAAGAACATGAAAAACGTTCTTCGATATAGTGTTCGCAAACTTTCCAGCGAGTTACAAAATATTTTGTGCCCAGCACTCTTCACCAAGAGCTACTTCGTTTTTTTTTTTCATTACTAACGAGTACAAGGATTGCAACCCTCAGATTATGACGCCAGAGTTCTATTTTGTCGGCGGCATTTGACAAAAATATTAATTTACTTATAATAAATTTACAAAACAATGTATATATATATATACCGATGAAGCTACAAGAAATGGGGTTATTATTTCCACAATTCTTGCATTTGGTCTGATGAAAATCCGCAGGCAATTGTATTAGAACAGTGCAAGTACTACTTTTCTGTGAATATCTGATGTGCAATAATTGGTAACAAACTGCTTGGTCCATTTGAATTACTTACTCGACTAATTATTTTGAGCATTTGCAAAACTCTTTCCCACATTTGTTCAACAATGTTACATTGCATCTGCGTGTGTACCCCTGGTTTATGCATGACGGAGTTCTCGCAAATTTTGTTCTTGTGGTATGAGGGTACCTCAATAAACAATACCTTAGAAAATAGATTAGCAGAGGCGGTCGTATGGCATGACCAGCAATATCTCCTAATCTAAATCTTTTGAACTTTTATTGTACAATCGTCTGAAGGATTCAGTATATGCAAACAGAATTGCTACCAGAAACGAATTACTAGTGCGAATAAATGGTGCCTGCAATCTAATTCGCGAAACACCCGCAATTTTATTCCAAGGATCCGGCAAGAATTAGGAAAACGTATTGAAATGCGCATTCACGTGGAAGGGCAATATTTTGAGCAGTATGTGCAAAACTAATTGTATTTATTTATGTTTTGTCTAAGTGATTAATTGTTTCTATTAAAGTATTAAATACACAGCGCCGACTTTGCAATCAATTTTGTATAGTATTTTTATCGAGTTCAGCACCATTCAGTGACCCTTTACATTATAACAAATCTTATTAAGATCTTTTGATTTGATGCAGTGTTTTAGAGATATTCCGTTGTCTCAAGATAAGAAACTCACCAAGTATGCGTATATTTTTTGAAACGGGAGTATAATATCTTAAATTTCTATAAATGTTACCAAGCTGACTGAACCATTTATTATATTATATTTTTATGTTAATTACAGTAATAAAGATTACCATTTTTGTTAGATAAATCGTAAAACTTCGATCCACATCGTCGCTGGGAAATGGTGTATATCACGTGGATATGGTCTATTCTATGTGATATACATACGTCCTATGTTGCAGTCAATTTATGAAACTGTGAATGATGAAATGTATTATTCCATGTACAATCAAATTTATACGTAGGAAACCGAATTATATTATTTATAAAAATTACGCCTTTATATTTCTCAAATGCAATAAATACGTGAGATTTGAATCGTATTGGTTATTACGAAATTATGGAAAATATATCAATGTTGATAACATACATATACAACTAAAATTAGGAATGACTGATATATCACAACAACAATAAACTCCAGCGAAAATATTGGGTGCGTAGAGGTTATCTTTGGGTTTTACCATGCAGTCAATTGTATAGACTGCATATTCAAGAAGTATGTATTTGTCGCAAATATTGTATATGTATGTTTATTACATGGTATTTTATATAAGCTATCTATGTAATTTATATTCTGCGAAATTAATTCATAGTAAGTAATCATACATAGGTAAGTAACGCCAGTGATGTATAGTCAACAGCAGTTCCGGCAGTTCTAAATGCAACTGGAGCCCAACTGGAGCCACACTGGAGCCAACTCGATTATTGCGATAGCTCTGTACAACCGGTTGTACATACTACCGTATTTCACGGTTAAGGCCTCTTTTATGCACGTGCGGTTGTGCAGTTTGCAGTCGAACGGCATAAGGCGCTCGAAAATTATTTATGTAGGAGCAAGTGCCGCATTTTATGCAGTTGCGGTCGAGAAATTTGCGGTCGAATTTCGCAAACGTACGGTTGTCCGTCTAATCATGCCGTCGAAAATATAGATTTGGACTGCAGACGCCTGACCACATTTTGTGGTTACAAATTTTTAAATACACATACCCAGATGGAGGTATTTATGCAGACGTTTAACATTTTTGTTCGCGCCATTCGCTCTGTTGCCATGCCCCGAGTCCTGAGTCCGAGTGATAGTTTTCAAAATGAGTTCAGACGGGGCAGATGTCACAAATTAGAAAATTTTGAAATTCTCCTTAGGTTATTATTCCAAAACTTTTATTGAAATTTTGGGCTGTAATTGTCAACATTTCTTCTGGTGAAAACAATAAACTATGCACCAATTCCGGTTGACGTGTGATAGTTTCCCTTATTTTTATAGCAAGCTCGTCGAAAGATTGAACAGACATTCTAAAATAGTTAAAGAATTTTTGTGGATCTTCTCTTTACTTTATGTACAAGTTCGGAATGCCCCGTCGATATATCGTGTTCTATTAATAGAATGGACAACCCACCGTCTTTGTCTTCTTTGCATTTTGCGATATATTAATAAATAATATAACAGGCACGGATCCATTCTATTTCTCTTGTCTGACAACACTGTACTAATAGATCTACCAGCCGCATGAACGGTTGCAACTTGCATAAAAAGGTAGCGACGGCACCACACTGAAACGCCGAATGTTGTGCCGTTCGACTGCAAACCGCACAACCGCACGTGCATATAAGAGGCCTAAAATTGCCGTAAACAATGTAGCAAAGACACGACGTAAAAATCGCAAATAATCCACTTATAAATATTTATTAAATATTTGGTGCTTTTTTCATCTAGATGACTACACAAAAATAGTATTAGTATATAGTAAAATATAGCACCAGGATATACAGATACAGATGCTCGTTTCAAAACCAAATACATATCATCAAAGCTGCGCATGAACGATTGTATTTAACAATTAATGCTTCGCAATGACGTATGCATAAGATGAGCGTCAGCATACCTCTATCTATGTATCCTGATCAGTACTCAATACCGCAATACCCTACCGCGCCCGCATTTAATACAATTTTGACACATTGAGTTAGCTAGTGCTACAATAACGTATCAATGACAGTTTGAGTAGGATCTGTAACCTACATTGCTCCTTAATTTTTATTTTTTTTTCTCTTCGTATAAAGTGCTTTCTGTAATCGATGTAGTTATAGTTACCTGTGAAATCATATTCGTCTGTAACCATACTGCTCTAATCTCGTGTGTCTCTTTTATGGAATTTATTTCTTTAATACTGCATACGTTTCATCTGATCTTTTTTTTTTACTCAGGAGGAAATTCATTACGAACGGAGTGTGGGACTCCAGTACTATGCAATGTACTGTTTACCCACTAAAACCGCCTGCATTTCAAAAATTCGGAACACACCCAGAACCGTCAGGAAGACATTACATCAGATGCGACCGGCGCGGCGTGCTATCTAGCTCAGTCTCTTTGCCTTGCTCTTTCTTCCGCCTCCTTGTGACTCATAATGTTGCTAATCATGCTCTGGATGGAGGAAAGCCCAGGAAGGCTCTCTCGATAAGCTTCAACAAAGACACAACGGTCTTTCAAGCTGAGGTAGCAGCAATCCACCATTGCGTCAGAGAAGTGGAAAGATGGACCGAGGCCGGTAAAAACGTCGCCATCTTCTCGGACAGCCAAGCAACACTTAAAGCGATCAGTTCAGCAAGTGGCAATTCGTCGGGCCCGTCCCATCCTTCGGCATCACCAAATCACAAATTAGAAAATCCATCAACGAATGGATTCACAGTAAGTCCAGGGATTGGTGGCGGAAATCACCTGGGCGAAGACAGGCAAAAGAGTTCTTAAAAGAACAGAAGCCTGAATTCACTAGAGACCTACTAGATAAAGACAGGAAAACCGTCAAAATGTTAGTAGGCCTTTTGACAGGTCACTGCAGACTGAATAGGCATATGTACAACATAGGCCTAGCGGAAAATGCCTTGTGCAGATTCTGCAAAGAGGAGGAGGAAACCGCAGTCCATGTGCTGTGCCAATGTGAAGGCCTGGCAAGGACAAGGTTTCTTATTTTGGGCACAGAGTATCCCACAGCACTAAGCTACACACAGGAACCGCTCTCAAGGACGTTAAGCCTCATAAAGAGGGCAAAGTTAGAGGGCGCCTTCTAGGATTACTGGGGATCACAATAGATCGGGAAGGTCGCGGTGAAAGAGGGCCGTAGGGCCACCCCTAATCTAATCTAATCTAATCTAATCTAATTTTGCTCTAGATAGATTTCTATTTGGATTTACTTGCAATCATAGTCGAAACCAGCGTATCCGGTGTTAGTGTGCTTCCCAAGTTCGCATGCCTAACCACCTCCCATCTAATACAGTCGAAAAGGGTATGCTCGGCCGTGTCGATATTTCCGCAGTATATGTAAACATCATTATCGTCTTTATTAAAACCTTTGGCGTAAGATCTAAACACACCATGCGATGTTAGAGCCTGGCTCAGATAATAATCCACTTCCCGATGTATTCAGTGATTGGTGACATATTTCTTTCTTATATACCTCTTTCAACGAATTCTTGTTCAAGAGGTATAATAACAATTTTAGATTTTGTGTGACTGACCTGTGCCTTAACATCTCTTGCAGTTTAGTTTTTATAACACCTTTTTGCAGTCATATTTTTGCAGTTTATAATTACGTTTCCATTTCTCATATCTCTTAGTGTTGTCAAATATTCTGACTCAATTAATTTCTCTAATCGTTATTTTTTAGTTTCATTATTAACATTTTTCTATTTTCTTTAACCGTATAAAAATATAAACTGTTGATGTATACCTCCCTTCTTTCTTTCTTTTGCTCATGTAACAGTTTTCCATAGTTTTTAATAATTCCATTTTGCTCTTTTATTTTTGTAATTAACTTAGTTACTAATTTAACTAGATCTCTAATCTTAAACATTATTTTTCTGGTACCTGGTTCTCTGATAGAAATGGCAGTTATTGTGGATGTCCTCATAACAAACACCGTGCAATCCACAATAATAGGTTTAGCAATAATAATTTTGAAAATAACCGAGGTTAAGATTGTAGTTAAGGTTTTCGATCTCATCCTGGAGATATGTAGGTATAACTCCCCTCCTGAGTCAAAGTAATGAAAATATATAATAATGGATTTAGACCTTCTTTTTTTAAACTATTATTATTAAGAAAGTTGTAAGCTTCTATTGCATAAAATGGCGAAAATATGTAGTCTATAATTATTGGTATATTCCTAGTAATGTTCTAATGTTAATGTTATGGAAAGAAAGATAGAAAGAAACAACATTAATAGATGAACGACGATGCGACGTTGGTTGAAATTCGGAAAACAAATTATTAACCTCCTTCCATGTTGGAATGTTTTACCTCGTGGTCTTGTATTCCATTTTATCTTTTTTTACTTCTGGTTTTATCTTTTGCCGTGTATATTCTTGTGCTTTTGTTGTAGCATCTTTTACAGATAAGGTAAGTAGTCTAAATATAAGAATAATTTAATAATTATTATACAAGTTATATATTATTTTAGACAATGCCTAGAAGATCTTGTTCGATAAAAAGATGTAAAGATCCAGAGTCGTCAAGACATTCATTGCCTGACCCTGTAAAGTACTCAGATATATTTGCACACTGGGTTACTTTATGTGAAAATGAGGAATTGAATAATTGAACGCCATATGAAATTTATAGGTCGAGATAAATTTGTCGTCAGCATTACACAGGCTGATATGAGATCATATATGTTAATGGAAAAATCCGATTTTCCAAGTAAATTGCTATCAAGCAAAGGTAAAAATTATACGTATTAAGAAATACTGTACCTACTATTTATCCATAATGCACTAGATAGTAATGTACATTATTTCTATTTTTTCTTATTTTTTATTCAGGTTCTTCTATTGCGAATGATGTGCATATAGATGAAAATTGCCATCATCTATCTTTAGTTCAGTGACTGGTATTAAAAGCAGAAAAAGTAGAAGATCATTAAATAACCCCATTTATGTACAAGCTCGAGTTTATAGTAAAATTAAAAACTAACTTTTTAGAACCTATAATACAACTAGAACTGTTCCTACATTTACGAACAATTTTATTTGGTTATTATTTCCACTTTAGTTCATCGCTGTTCTTTGGAAATAATAACTGAACAATATTGCATTAGAATTTATTAAATTCGTAATTACATGTATTTTTCTGACCTTTAATTACTTATCGATTTTTCAGATATTCTTTCCACTTTATAGGTCAATTGGCCTAAAAAGTGGAAAGAATGTCTGAAAAATAGTTAAATTCGCAATATAAATTTAGAAGGGAATTTTGTAGTTCCTCCGTTTACTATTATTAGTACGTGCAAGTCTTAATAGATGGCGTAAAACACTAGTACAAAACTATATACGGGAGTTTCCTACTATGTTCTCTATGAATACTGTAGAATGCAGCTAATTGAAAATACTCATGAAAACTCGCTTCGCGCATCCCTACCACAATACCACAACAATACACACATTTTCCGTGCTAGCAACTATGATTGTTTCAATAAATGGCAATAAATGGTCTTTCTGTGAGTCCATCGCGGATTACCTTATCGGAATAAATATGTAGATCATTATGTAAATGTATATGTGCATACATATATTGTATGTATATGGGCACTTTAGGATAAAAAATTAAAAATCACTTGTACTACCTATACAATACAGTAACAAGATAACAATCTATCACTAAATTTCGCATATCACACAAAATTCAAATAATACACTGTTATCATAGAGTTAATTATCACAAACAAATTTATCCTCGCACAAATACTATTGCTCTGTAACACAGCCTCAGCGTCACTCTGTTCTAAAAAGTTATCATAATTATCTTTACTAAGAGCTAATTCTTCATTCACTGTCCTCAAAATGGGATAATTTTCAAACTCGTCACCTTCTTGATAACAATCTCCTCTGAAGTCGTCAGTATCAACAGCCCATATCATAACGCCGCCAAAATGTTTGCTATTGGCAAACTCTACTTTTTTTCGTATAGATTTAACGTTATCAAATGATATAAATTCTTGCTCGTGTATAGCGAATGGTACTTGAGCAAAATCATCCCAGAAGATCTGCCACTTCATAGAAGATTTTTTTTCCAATTCCAAACATATCTAAAACGGCAGAAAATTAATTCATGAAACTACCTAATTTTCCTATAAAAGAAAATGCACCACACCTCATTATATCCTAAGAATCCTGTATCTTCTTCTGTATAAGGACCACTAAATGTGTAATTTTTGAACTTTGTTCCAAGTCCTGGTAGTTTCACCGACATGTCAATAACATCTAAAGCTATAAATGCCCTACCAGAAGAAGAGATCCCCATTAATAATTTTCTTGAATCTGCACCCAACTTTAATAAATACATCGTGGCGTACTCCTGTAAAATATGCACGAAGTCAATGAAGTAAATTTTATTAAAATAAATCCATGATAGTATATTAATATTAGTTTTATTAATACTACTTACTACACTGAGGACGTTGTTAGAATATAAAGGAGCGTTGTGGCCGATGAATCTACTCCACATCCCACTAAAATCAAATGACCATAGTAGCATATAATCCAAATATTTTGATAAGTTAGGCACATCATAACCATAATCTATTGTGTCTTTACTGGAATCTAATGAGGCAGTTAATACGTAGTTTTGAGGATTGAAGGCTGATCTCAAATCCTAAAATTATATTCTGTGTTAATTGTCAAGAAATTTTTCAAGAAAAAAGTTATCACAGAAACAAATATTTCGAATATACAGAAGTATAACCAAGATATAACATATAATGGTTCTTATTTAGTAGGTATTATTTCATTACTCTCCTATCCATAGAATCGGGATCAACGCATATAGGTTGAATGACAGATGTATACTGTCAGCTAAAAAAAATTGTGTTACGTGGAAAATTCATCTTCATTCATTGGTGAACAGCATAATTCAAAGCTTTATTGACACGAGTCAACGACAGATTTTCATATACAAGGTGTATATAAAAAATTAGTTTGTCGCAAAAGCTACCCGTAGCGACACAGTTTGTTCGAATTTGACACAGAATTCTTATGGTAAAATATCGTATCATGCTTTATGCGTCCTCGGGGACCACATGAAACTAACATCCATTTGGCAACACTGTAGTTTCATACTACCGTAATAATAGATAGAATACTTGTCAAAATTGACAAACGGGAATTACAAACGACAAATTGGATTACACAATTGATACATAGGGCAAAGCAATAAAAAAACACTTTATTAAAACAAAGTTAGTAGTTTTGATTTTTCGTATGCATTTCTTGTAACAAATTAGCATCACTATTACCTACGCATCTGCTCAAATTGATGTCCGTCCGTTTGTAAACACAGTTGCAATCTACGAGGTATTGTTCGTATTACTCGTTCTAGCCTTTTGACACTAATGATTTTGATTGAAACCAAATAAGAAAACATACACATTGTCTTACAACGTTGCCAATTGTGTTTTTCAAGAGAGGATGCTAACGAAGAAATATTGAAAATAGACTCTACCATAACAAAACAAAATTTTTTGATAAATTAAGAATAAAAAGTTTTCTAAATTCAAAATTGCAGCTGTCTGTACCGACAAATATCGAACACAAGCGCTTATTAAGAGACTAAAAAACCGAAATTCGTGAACCTCGTGAAGACGTATGAAGCATGGTACAATATTTTACCATTGAGATTTTCGATTTAGAAACGAACGAAGAATGTCGCTGCGTATAGCTTTTGCGACAATTTTTACACACGCTATATAAGCATCAATTTATTCTAAAACAAGTAAATCATGCTTCCATTATATACGCACGTCAGGTGTTGGTTAAGATAGCACTTTATATTTCGCAGACATCTATTCGAAGCGGGGATTTTTGATTTATACGAGGGTCTCAAAATAGTAGTGGTAATTTTAATTACAGGCATTACATTATTTGGATGTCATTAATATATGTATATGTAAATATCTGTCTGTGCAGTACAATATTTGACAAGAAATTGATGTGCTACAACGTATTACTGGCAAAGTTTATAGAAATTTTCTAGTAGACAGTTATCCTTGTTTTACCCAATAAATAACAAGTCAGAATTAATCTGCAATATCTCTCACGCTTGATTCGTTAATATTTTATACAAGATACAAGAATGGTGTAGTCTATGAAATTTCAATTGATAAAGTGAAAATGCTACACCGACGCAGACTTGATTCCTAGGAACCTATTTGAATTTGTCCAAGAATCTTTGAAAGAGAACGACATTCAGTGATGCCACATGCATTAAAATTGTTTTGGCTCGCAATACAAAGAAGTGAAACAGCAAATACTACAAATAATAATCAGTTTAAAAGTGTTGATATTGATATTCTAAACATACTCTGTTAATAAACACATTTTAAGGTTAATTGCTTTGAGTTACGTGGTAGACGCCATAAATTCTCGGCCTCATGTAGAAAAAAGAATCTTGGAAGAACATAAAAGTCATTATTTTTCAATGTAATCTTTCCTAACTTCTAAACAACAATTGCTTGCATCTCACTGCCGTCCTTAAAAAACGTCCCTAAAGTTTTTTTCTGAATTAGAAAAAAAAAAAGAAAACTACAGGGAGCCATATCTGGATTATATGGTGGTTGCTCCAATTCTTGAAAGCTACATTTGCCGATGGTAGCTTGTAAAATGGCGGCAATATGGACTTAAGCATTGTCGTACAATAATCTCACACATTTTGTCAATTTTCCACGACGTCTGGCACGAACACTGTTCTCTAATTCATGCAATAGAGATGAATAATATGTGCCATTCATAGTTGTATTGCATTCTGTAACGCCAATTAACAAAATGCCCTCACAACCCCAGGATTTGTGGTCATCACCTTTTCCGTTAATTGAATGACTTCCGCGGATTCTTGCGGAAACATTTTGCCCACTTTTTTACTGTTGAATACGAAGGAGATCATCGTAAACGCCATTTAAACGTTGTTTAATGTCATTAGGAGCATGCCCTTTTTTTGTTCAAAATTTGATAATCGCGCTCAACCGTAAGTACTGAATTTTCGTTACTTCAGACATTTTCATGCGCTAGTTTCAGTGGCGGGCTGGTTACTGCTAATCCTCGAACCCTCAAATTTATAGTGTAGGTGCACCTCGCGTATGTGCATGCATGACCTGACGGARTTTGAACAAGTTTAAACCTGTATAATCCTATCAGGCCGAAAACTTATGGCCCCTATTACGTATTTCTCTATTAGTATTCTATAAAAAATATACTAACTTTGAGTAATTCCACAAAATTGCGCTTGTCGTTTCTACTGCCGCCACGTTTGCTTGGATGGCTCCATGCCATATCCACACCATCAAAGTCATGTTTTCTGCAAAAGGTTACCTACATATAAATCAGTACAGGGATAACATAATATTTTACAACTTACTTTAAAAATTCTATCGTACTATTGACAAATCTACTTCTTTTGGTAGCATTCGCAGCCATGTCAGAATATTTGACAGACCCGTCATTCCAGCCACCAACAGAGATGGTAACTTTTAAGTGCGGATATTGAGATTTCAGTTTGGTTATATTATTTTTTCCATTTTTATCGATAATCAAATCAGCCCATGGAGCTAAAAGTGCCAACAATAGTATTTGTTATTATTGGGAATATCTATCACCATGCTTGTCAATCTGTTATTACGCTATTACCTACACCTAATATTAGTTATAATTTATAGTTATCAATTAATAATTAAAGCATTATATTGTAGGGTTTATATCAAATAGGCTTATGCAAACTACCCTTAAACATTACAGTTCCCTTGTCCAAATGTTACAGATTGGAAAAGTCTTAATTATAATTTGTTTAATGTAATAGTATGTAAATATTATTTAAAAAATACCTAAGAGGTACAGAGAGTCGTCCGTTTCGTTGAGTAAAACGAAAGCATATACCAGGTGTGTGCAAAGCGTTGGATTTACATTGTCTAGTTTAAAATTTCCTCTTCCTGGACGATGATCTGCGTATGTTGCAAAATAGCAAAACACTGCTTTATTGTGTGTAGGTCCTGCAAAGAATATTATAAGAATTGTATTTCATACAAATAAAAATAAAATTAACCTTGTTATGAAACGTAAACAGAATTGCCATATAAATTACACGTTAATAGTAACTGTTATTACGTCTTTTGTAAAGTGAAGATATTATTAATTCGATAACGCATTGTTTCTTTTATAAACAATTTCACACAATTAACGATAGGAGTAATAAAAAGTTCTATATAATTCTCTTTAAAACTGGTTTCTAAATATGTAAGCACGAATAATTATATATAATATTGGTTGTTAGATGTAGAATATAATAATAATAATAATAATAATAATAATATTTGCGGGGTTTTAATTTGAAGTTTCAAATCGAAAATAAGCATGTGATCATTTAGTAAAACGAAACCGTTAGATAGATATATTCAACAATTTTTTTCTTTGTCTTATTTAAACTTATATTTATAAGTCATCAAGTATACTGAACTAAATTCTAAAGATAATTAGTATTTATTATTGTAATTATACGTTACTATTCGAATACACCATGTAATCGAAGGTGGAAAATCCAAGTTACAAGACTTATCCGTCTGCAAAATTCGTCGAAAAGCATTTGTCAAATCAGGTGATGCAGCTACAATTTCTTTGTGAAAGTCGAAAAACGGTTCATATGATATAGATAGAATAAACCATTACCAGTTTAGCAGAAGTGATCGCGTACTCTGCATATAGTCAAAAAATTCCAACAATTTCTTTTATATTTTTGAAGATCAAGAATCGACTGCGTGGTCGATTTAGTGAATAAAACAGTAAATGATTTTACCGCGATGATTTTAAATAGGTATATTAATTATAGAGAAGGAAAAACTACTTTAACAGTTGGTTATAACAATACGAAAATGTCAGTTTTTGTGACATAGGTTAGGTATATCAAAAGTAATAAACCACTTTGAATTTAGCTATTATTTGATTTTATAGCTCTCTGCAACATTCAAAACACATGCCTTGTACATACATCAGACTAAATAATAAATTATTTACTCCTCAAGCGCTTCGGATTTTCATAAACATTTCAAAAAGTATATACAGAAATGTGTAGACTGCAAAACAATATGATATTAATTGAATGAATAAAAATTAGCAACCTTCAGTATACAGGGTATTGTACATACGTAGCACTATATACAAAGTTTCCCGAGAGGAACATATGGAGAATACATAAAATCTGTTTTCGGTGAATATTGGCTCCCTAATAATACT
>SMLS01058170.1:0-10763 GCA_004785975.1 Popillia japonica
ATATTTGTTCGCGAACTGCTACAGTATACAATTTGCTTTAACAACACGCACAAATACATATGTACGTGGTGGTATAAAAGAGGTAGGGTTTCACGAGATATGCTGTTACTGTTCCAGTATTCAGCATAAGAATGTCATAATTGTTTCACAACTGCGGCTACGCAATGCACAATCTATTTTCCAACAAACGCACGAAACTTGCCGCACTTTGTTGCCGACGTAAAATACCTATGTAAAACATAACTTTGCAAAAATCTTTCTCTAAAAGATATGGATCACCTGCTAGTACGAGCTTGTATACCGCTTAATAGGGGAAGGTAGGGTAAGATGCTGACACTAATGTTTAAGCGGGAACTATTTAGTTGCATTCGCCACAAATTGTCACAACGCGGCGCCACTTGTATTATTTTCTATGCATTAGCATAATATTATTTGGTGGATGAAATTTTTCAATCTTACAATGGGTGCAACAACGAGAAAGATATGAGAAAGAGATATCCTCAAAATATGTAGCGTAACGATCGTATAATCCCATTGAAAAAGGGTAAACGACGATAAAGTGGTATAGCTATTTCAGGATGAGACAATAATTTTTTAATTTAAATTTGGCGCGATATTTGAAGAGTGGTAATTATAAAAGATTATGTTTATGACGTCGGTATGTATTTTTATGGGTGAAAATTACAATATGCCGACATATTATATATGTATTTATGAACAAAAAACTAAAGATTTATATCAAAATAACAAGAACACATAACACGATGACATGGGTATATATATTTAGCGTGTCCAGAGAAATCGTTTTATAGCCAGCATATTGGTAGACTAACATATGTATGTACTATCTGTCCAAAATGTATTGAATCGAAAAGCCATAAAAGTTTGTCCCCGTACCAACTTTGAACGAAAAGAATATACAAGAATAAATTGGTCAACAGTACGTATTATAAACACGAGGTCCGTATATTGGAAGGTTACCTCGTAACTTTTTAACCAATCAAAAAAAGGGCGCGAACGCGTCATCATGTATGCTCTTTTTAAAAAGTAAAGTAGTGCATATACTTATGTCAAAATAGATATGTCAATACAAATTGCCTTTAAATACTCTAATACCTATATATGTCAGGTAAAAGTGCTAGGAACTATTTCCAATATAGCTGGTTGCAAAAGTAATACATTAAAAGCGAAAAGAGAAGGAGAACAAATAGCATTTCATAAATTTTCTAAAAATATACATACATTAGAAATCCATCGACTGCAAAATGTCAAAGGAAAAAGGAATTTTCAACTGAATATAAAAGGAGCAGTAAACATTTTCAAACCGAAGATTGCAAAAGAAGCAAACTTTTAAATAGATTACCACGAAATTTGAAAAACAAAATGGTAGGTCTTTTTATTTCTACAAATATTATCTTCTTATTGACATTTGTCAAAGCATATGTTATTATTAGTATTTCGCAATGATTTTAATTGTATTTACAAAAATAAATTTTGTGACAATATATTTTTATTTTATTTAAATATTTGTATATAATTTTTCATTTTGTAATATTTAATTTTTTTTTCTGAATATTTTTTCGAGAATATATTTAATAGTTTCTTTTTTCTGCTTTTTAATCTAATAGAAACTTTTTGTTCTTTTATTGTCCTTCATTTTCTTTAGAAATTCTGTCCTTCATTATAGTCTTTCAGTATAGTAATTTGCAGCAGAAAATAATACGTTTGTATTATTAATATATTTATTTTTCATAACTTTATAAAAAAATACATTCACTATTCAATTAAAATTTTAAACAGATCTCCTCAAACAGAAATATTTATACTTCTGATAGAAATTTCAAAGTATAATCGTTAAATTAAAAATATAGTTTCCTAAAGATTGAAAATAAATCTATAAATAACACTATAATATAATATTACCACGAAAGACATAGAAAATCAAACTATTTTATACGTACATGACGACAACTTCATTACTTGGGTACGTTATTTTATTACCTGCCTAAGGATTATCGTTATATTTATCTACAGTCGTCCAGACTAATAGTCGGCAAGGGATAAATCTCCCCCTGCTCGTCCCAGAATGGGTGATTCATTTCTTTTTGGACAGATAGTACATACAAATGTTCATTTGAAAATCTCTCATCGTAAATCTTTGGAAATCTAGAAAATTACAAAAAAATTCCTTAAACACCTAAGAATTATTATCGACGAAGACAACTTTTGATGCAACACCTGGCTCACCTACTTGAAAACCGTGCCTACTGGAGCACCCTGGAGGTATACTTCACGTCTTTTGAAAATCTACATTGTGGCGTTTAGTTTTTGAAATTGATTGATTTGACCAAACTCTATTTTAAATTCCCTTTCGCTAATTAAGATGTTTGATTTTTATTTTTAGTTATTTAAAATTTTCTTTAATATGTTTTTGAAGAAAAAATCAATGTAATTAGTTTTCAAAATGTTCGTTAAACATAGGCGTTGTTCGAAATTGCGGCGTACATTTTCAAAAACTTTTTTTTGAATTTCACGACAGGTTGCAGTAATCCTGTGACGAAGTACTTCTGAATTTTCAAGTTGAGGTGAAAATTCAATAGACTTTAAGTAACCTCATAGCAAAAATATATTCAGGAATACATTGACTAAGAACATACGGAGGAGGAGCTCCATCGTGTTGCAAATGTAATTCATCCTCATCAAGTAGAGATTGCCATATCTATCCAGTTGATTTTCGAGAGAATCAGTACTCACTGGATGAATAGTATTTTCTATCATATCCAAGTACTTCGCCATTTAGATAATCATTAAAAACAATGGCCGAATTACTTTAGTCCCCCTTAGTCCCCCCAGATGCCTGCTCATATATTAAATTTTTCAGGATATTGAATATGTACTTCTACAAGCAAATGAGGGTTTGAGTTACTCCAACACTCACTGAAACAAATATTTTTTTCAAATGAAGACGCTGTATATTATTATTATCTCTTTATAAATGATATTTACATGTGCATTCATTTATATATAAATCTTTTGTTTATAAATAAATATATAATGCGTGGCCGTCTTGTAATTTTCTTTTATTGCAGCCCTCGTTTTCTCTACATAAATATTTCTAATCGCTTGTTTGTCATTTGTATTGTCCAGAAACTAAAGATATACAATACATATTTGCTTTTGCATGTTGGACACGATACTAAAAGGTAAAGACATATCCATAGGCTTATCTCTGGGTATAGCACAGTGAGAAGGGAGTGAGATCAAAGTTATTCGGGGTGTTACATTCCTACTTTATATTAAAATTTAATGTTGCCGCCATTCAATTAGATTTTGGTAAATGTACAAATGCTGGAGCGCCATCTCTTCAAAAACTGCTGAACTTGTTGAACAGTAGTTATCCTTTTCTAACACATTAAGTAATAGGAATCTTTAAATCTAATAATTTATGTTATTACACGTTATTTGACTAAACGCTTTGAGATGAAGGTTTTTACTGGTTTGCTCGATGTGAAGACCCTAATATAAATGCCATTTATTTCTTCAATTTTAAATAAACGATCCTCAAAGTAACAAAACTGTATGGCGCGAAATACAACAAATGTTATAAACATCTAACTATCATATAAAATACGTGTTCACACTCTTTATTATATGCCAAACACGTAACATGAATTTTATTTCGATTGAACCACTAATTTGCCTTTTTATTAGCTTTGAAAATTCAAATAATTTTAACCTCATATTCATCGTGATAGTTCCCCCTTAGAAGCTATATCAGAACTATCATTTGAAATAAAACATCGACACTGTGTTCATTCTAATCTTTAAACATTTCTCTAGTAGCGAAAATATTCTAAAGTTTTCATTTCTTCAAGTTTAATTTTTGGGAAAATAATGAAACAAACTTTGCAAATACACCATCTTTCCCCCGTGGTGGGGCAAGATGGAATCTAACAATAAATATAAAAAACATACAAAAATGTTTTATTTATTGGCAAAATAAACGTAGAGACCTTCTTTCCACGGTGGTTTGCCGTACCTCATACTCATAGGCTGCACGTCTATACCCCATTCGACCTTTTAAAACTGCAGCTACGATTTGTCTCATATTCTCTTTTGGCCAGCTTCTACGGGTGGTTTTTTCTTTGTAAGTACGAACCATAATCTATGAAACGCCAAGGAATTAAATGTACATATTATATGTACACTTGGGGTAAAACCGGGACGTCCCTATCTCGCCCCGTTGTAATGTCCCCATCTTGCTTCTTCGGGATATTGATTAGATATGATTGTTTTGTACAATAAATATTTGAATTAAATAAATAATCGATACTTTAAAGTACACACACATATGAGGCAATTGTCATACTAAAAAAAGTTTTAATGTAAATCAATGATGGTAAATACTTCAGAATTTACGATATCAAACTTCTAATACACTGGCGCAATATAACAATGGCGTGGAAATTTACATTTCTACACATAACCTATAATAACTTTGTTGTTACTAGCTGAAAAGATTTTTGCATTATAGGACATATGTATAGAAAGGAATGTTAGTTTTGCTTTTATTTCATAGTTATTAGCAACCATCACAAACATACAATGATGTCCCCATCTTCCCTCATGATCCTATCTTACCCCACCTCCCCACCTATTAAAGTCTCGCCAGGAAAGTATTATAAATAAATTATAATATACTAGAATGATATCGAGTAGATAACCGCTAATTGTTCTTAAGGCACCCTAAGTGTAATTGAAATATTTGAAGTATATACGTTTAATGATCGAAATATTCTAGGAAGCTCGAAAATTGAGAACTTAATTAGAGTTAATAGAGTTTGTCGAAACGATCGTTGTTCCGGCTATGCGTTATTAAATTATGTAATAAATGTCCGCGTGTTCAATGAACTTATCATCATTCATTGAGGCCAAACGCTATATTTAATGTGCTTTTTTTAGTTACATTCATTGTATTTTTTGTATCCTATTTTATAGATCCAATGGCAATTTTACTTTTCCAATTACATTAGATCTATGTATTCAAGAAGACGAGTACATAGTTGCAGGCAAGTTTTAATCTGAAGAGCAGGTTAGTCTCAACAGTTGTTAAAAAGAACCGAAAAAATTACAAATATTTGACATTTCTAAAATATGTATGGTACAATACAACAAGATATTTTTTATTCAATTCATTCAATATTATTTCGCTTCTATGAAGGAACACTATAACAACTCTATTAGAGAAGACAATGAATAATAACTGGTCCATCTTTTTCTTAGCTAATACTTAACATTTTGTCCATTAAGTGATTCTAAATAAAATTTATATGAATACACTGCTGCAAATAATTGACGAGCGCACCCTATACAATCTCCTCGCCTGAAGATACAACCATAAAATTTGCCGTGCATCAAGGTTTCCTATAGACGAGTCTATGCAGCGGGTTTCGACCGTCGCTATCGCCGCATTTTTTACTGAGCGGCTGCGATAGGTGAAAAATGCCGTCGCCATGGAGACCGAAGGGGGTGGGAGAAACCGGTCGTTCTTACTGCGGTGTGAAGGGCCAGGATGTAGTTGTATTCGCTGCAATGTTTGTGGGGATGCATATGGCGGGTATATCCTTCCATGAAATCACGTGCCATATAGAGCAATCGTTGTCAGCTGCGTAACTGGCATGGCGAGAATGGACTGACGTAGGACGTACGCGCCTTCAGCCCCAAGCGGGACGGAATCGCACGATCACAGGACGCGAGAACCGCGCCTTTCTGTAACATCGCGTGCGTCGTCCTCAAGGCAACTTCGAGCCGCTTGACCATCAGGAAAAAAAAGCGCACTCACTGTAACTGCAGGGGGTGTTTGGCTACGAAGGTGAATTGAGGAGGCATGGTTGGCCATCCCTTTCGCTGTCATACAATGAATTATTGACTCCATGCCGCCTTGTGTAGTGATGGTATGCGTAGCTCGCGGGGCATACTCCCGTTATTGATTCATCCAAGCCCAGTAGGGTTACGTCGCCCTCCGCATGAGGGTGAAGTTATACTATATTAGTACTACTTCTACACCAAATTTCATTACGCTAGAACCACGCGTTCAGGTTATACAGGGTGTGCTCGTAAATTATTTCCAACAGTGTATAAAGAAAACTAGCATCTTAGATTTTCAGGTACATGAAATATTGTAAAGGATGTCTTTTATTATGTAAGTATGTATATTTTGTTTTACTGTTATTATTTTACTCATTTGGAGAGTGGTATAGAAACAAATGAGAACTAACAAAATCTTCAAAACTTAGGAACTGGCACAGATATACGATGACAAATCTTAAAGTAAATGCAAATGTATTTAACAGAAATCGCGCAACGTTTCTAGATAAAAAGGAAGCACGATCACTTTCTAATGCAAATACAAATTCACGCAGTGAAGAGGAGAAAACTATGTGCTGCTGCTAGTATATAAAACAAAAAGTGAAGTATTTGCACGAACTTACCATAAATAACAAGTTGGATTGTGTGTGTGACGACGACTGAATCGTTGCGCAATATGCATGTATAATTGCCGGCATCGAACGAGTTGACATTCTGTGCGTATATGGTTTGATTCGCGCTTTCCGGATACAAGATAAAGCTGGACAATGTTCCGGACCATGGATGCGAAACGCCGTCTTTTACCCTGTAACAAAAATGTACCGTCATATGCTATATATGTGGAACATACGTAAGTGTGGGTAAATTATTAATGACCCAAGAAAAATTATTGTAATTCATTTCCATAGTAGAATTAAGGATATTTATGTATGGACATTATGTTAGTAGACAAGTAACTTATGTACGCATGTAGCATGTTTTATTCAAAAGCACATGTGTATTTATATGAATCTGCATATGAATAATGGTGTAGTATTTGTTACTCGTATAAGGAAGATTTGAATATGAAACTGACAGGGAAGCACACTTTGAATATTGGTTTCGTGCATGCGTAAATAAAAATACTGTTTATTAAATGATTTAGTATTTTGAGTATTTATTTTATTTATTTTGCTAAAAGGTTTTTTATTAATAATTTTTTGCTTTATGTTAGAATAATTAAAAATTATGGAATAGAGCAGATATCTCTATGAAAAATAAATCGCTGCCATAGTCTTTGTTTGTTGGTGGTTTTAATTATATACCTACATACTCCCGTTACAAAAGTACAAAATTATTCAATCGAAAAAGGCAATTAAAAGCAGAAACATAGGTACATGGAGTTTTGTAATGATTAAACTAAATTAACAATTAAATCTGCACATCAACACAGGCGTTTTATTCGTCCAAAGAATATTTTTGTTGTTATTTAATTGAATATGTGTAGCTGTTCCCAGTGAAAATCTAGTTTCATTTATTACGTTATATAACTTATATAATAGGCATAAAAACCCAAATAAACAGATTCAGGAAATGACATAATAATCAACCATTTTGAGCGAGTATGATCTGCTTTGAATCTCGTAACTGCCGCACGATTTCGCAAAAATCGTAGCAGGAAGATCATTAGGCGTGGATTTGTTTATAAATAAGCCTGTAACATATTAAGTCAATATGTTTTAAATAGAATAAAGGTCGGAATAAGTCGCTATACATTCTAAACTTTGCAAGCAGCGCACATGTAATGATAATGAACAATTTTGTCTCTGCTCGCTTCTCAGAGAGAGAATGTCGACGATAATTACGTTAACGTAACTTTTTCCTGCTTTATCGTATCAATGATGTCCTGTAATATGGTAGCCGCGACGCGTAGATTCTCAGAACACTAGAATTAACCGCGAGCGTATGATTCGTCGATCTTTTTCTGGTTTGTGTTTTATTCTTCCTAAACGGAAATTGTTACTTATTGCACTACAATTATGATATTATCTATGGACATCATATTCGAATAAAAACCACACTATATAAATTTCTGATGAAAATAAAAACGCAATAAATCTATGACCACAATTGATTATGAATAAGAAATTATCCTGAATTGTTTTATGATTGTACTTCCTCTTTACAGCTATTTTCGAATTTTGGTGCATGCTATTGAGGCAGTTAGAGAGGTGCAAATTAGTTAGGTAATTTTCACACAGAGCTAACTATACAAAATTAGCGCAAGTCATTATGGGGGGTATTCTAATTTGATACAATTAATACAGTATTTTTTGTTTGATCGCCCAAGTTTTCTACTTTGTAAGAATGTAATAACAATCTTCTCTTTTGAGAGCCGATGTTATTTATTTATGTATTAAAGATACCAAAAGAATATACTAAATTAATTGGTTCTATAGGAAAAAGGGAGAGGGACGAGGGAAGCATGGGCTACTTTTGTGCGTCTTGTAGTAAAGAACCGTCAAAAACTTATATTTTCACTTTTTCAATCAACTTTTCCTCTTTTATGGTTATCGGCCATCAAACCGCCGAGCCATACTCAAGCTTGGAACGTACACTGCGAGCAACAAAGATTGAAGCGTGCTCTATATTTGTTTCTAATTTTATCAAAACTATCTTCTAATTAGACAAAGGTAGACATATAATGCGTTTGAATTTGCTGTCAAGTATATATTGGTCTGTCATTTTGTCTGTTTATATTTATGTTATAGGTTATGTTGATTATTTCTACGCTTACCTATTGTTCGTTTCACCATATTCAGAAATATTGGCACGCTTCAATCTTTGTTGCTCGAATTGTCCCCACAAGCACATTGTAGAGGGGAATTGCATAAGGAGAAGAAACATCCATTGTATTATAAAAGTCCATTTCCTGAATGTATCATTGGTAACTTTACGGATATGCTCAGAAAAGGTAAGACAACTATCAAAAGTAACACCTAGATCCAAAACTGATGACTTCCTTGGTAGCATCGTATCAGCCAAATTGTAATCAAAAGTAATTGGATTTCTCTTTCTAGTGAAGCTACTTATTGGACATTTGTTAAAATTTAATGGTAGCAAGTTACTTATATACCAAATGGAGATTATAGCAAGGTCCTTTGCAAAAGCAGACAGTCAGCATCAGACCCAATTTTTTTGTAAACTTTATATTCTTTTACATGAGTAACAATATCATATACGAAAATAATGAATATATTATTATGTCCTTATAAAACAATAATTAAAACCTGCATAGATTCTAGTAAATTACAGAAACATGGCGAAGTTTAATTAAATAAAATTAGATTATATAATGTTAAGGTTTCAAACATTTGTTGTGTATTTGAAATTAATGAAAGAATAGCCCAGTTGTATCCTTATAATTACAATTCACGGAATTTAATAATCTAATATATAAACTGTTAGGGTTTCATTTTTTTTTAACAATTCACAAACTAATAAAAATTAACGTTTGTAAGATGATTTCATTTTTTGTTTTTGATACCATTTGATCGAATTGTTGACTGTTGTTAAGTGTGGTACATATGCTACGTATGTATATAAAATTTCAGCAATTAATTTGTATGCCCGTAGTGAAACGCGTACGTGATGGTCACCATGGTGCCAATGAATAACAATCTTAAAATCCATTGTTACTTTTTTGTTTACAGTTTACTAATACCCGAAAGTTATTTCAAGTATCGTTCACATGTCTTTACCTTGAGTTGTAGCTTCACATGGTTTAAGGTATTTGCTGTTTTTTATTTATCTGTCAATAGGTAGAAGGTGTGAACGATGAGAAATTAAATGGTATTTAACTATATTTTTTTCTTTTACATATCGGTCTCGTCCTTCCAAAGCCTAAAATTTATGTAATCTTGTAATATTCTACATACTGTAATGTTATAATTTGAATACAGATTTTACGTAATTTATGTTTTGAAATTGGAAAATTTAGTAGTAAAATATGTTTGTTATAAAATAAACGAGATTATCTTTAAGGTTGTACAAGTTTTTACTCTGTATATTGCTGTAGCAATTTGTACAAATAATGTTAAATCTCGCATGTAATGATGTATATACACTTTTGTCTCAAGAGCATATGTACCTATACATACAAAATTTCGATTTCATAAATAATAATGCAAGTCAATGGTATGTGTTACGGTCTGTGCTACTCAATTAGGCGTTCTCTCATTTTTATTTGCCTGGGAATTCTGGCGCCGTGCCGTTTAGGCTATTATAAATAAATGATCTCTGACAATCTTGGATATGATACATAGGATGGAGTCAGAAGTCATGCGCTTCTATTGAAATGCCCAAAAAATGTTTGTTGTATGATATCAAATACTTCCATGGTTTGTGCCATTAATATAAAGGGTTTCAACTTCTCTTACAAATGTTATTGCAATTGCAGAGGTGGTTTCATATTTATTTTCAAGAAAACTACTTGGATTAGATTAATATGAATACAAAGAACGACACTTACTACTTTATAATGCAAGCAAAACAATAGTATCAAATAATGATGTGTCTGATTCTGTCTGATAGCTGGCGCAGGCCACGAAAATAAATTGAAATTTACAAAAACTAGAGAGAGTACGAGACAATGAAATAGATTCCAATTGAGATGACCGCAGAAACAATTTAAGAGTATACTTACGTTAATTAATGTTACATGAGAAGAGAAAATACCTTGTTTCATCAGTATTCCCATTAAAATATATTGAATAACTTTCGCGTATTCCAATGCTGCTTCCCTTTTAAAATCTGCGCATTTCACAATATAACAGGTTTATATCGTAAACCGTTGTTGCCCTTATGTGCTTTTAGCTCTGATATTTTGTTGGGGTTCTTATTGTTAACAACAACAG